>PVKH010032145.1:0-12217 GCA_004027955.1 Chaetophractus vellerosus | reverse complement strand
CACACACACCCACTCCGGAGACAGACTGGGCGACCATGTCTAAGTTTATTAGGGAAACGCTGCTACTTATAACATGTGGGGGTAAGGGGAGGAGGGAGTGCAACAGAGCAACTCCCGATTGGTGGAGGCAAACAACAAATGGGGAAGCACAACTGGGCAGCTTCCGATTGGTGGAGGCTGGCGTGTGACAAGGCAGTCTTTGATTGGTGAAGGCTGGTATGCGACCAGGCAGCCTCCAGAGGCAGGTTTTATGCCCATATATGGCCAGGCAGCTTCTTGCAGGCAGGGAGAGGCAGAGTTGTACTATGGGGTAAAAGGGAGGGGTGGAGAGAGGTGGAGCTGCACTGCAGCAGGGAGGGGAGGGGAAGGGGAGAGGTGGAGCCATGCCACTGTGGCTGTCAGTCATCAGTGTAACTTGAGAGGCTTCCAGCTGCTGCTCAGGCTGCTGTTCTACCCCATTAGGCACTGGGGGCTTTTAGGCTGCCCCAGTTCCTCCCACAGTTGAAAATGTACTTTCTCAGTTTGTTGTTTGTCTCTTGACTTTACTCAGGTATTTGTCCTGCGAAAGATTATTTTAATGTAATCAAACTTATGTCTTTCCTTTAAGACTTCCGGGTTTTCACTCACTCAAGGATTTAAAAATAATGTAGATAAAGCACCGAGCTAAGATATGTTATTTTCCTTGCTACCATTCAGCAAGGTGTGTTCATGTGATTAAATTCTTGCCAAAGAGATAATCATGGGACTTAAAGAAGAGCTGATTTGATGGGGATGACTTGTAGAACGATTCTGCTCTTCCCCCTTTTATCTTTCCGTTCCACATAGAGTGCAGACCTGGTACCTGGAGCTCCAACAGCTCTCCTGGACAATGTGGTGATCTGGAAAATGGAAGTTATTCACTAAAAATGGTTGAGCAGAAAGGTTGAATGATTCAGGTCTTCATGAGGCCACCCTACCAGCCGTGTACTGATGACCTCTGTACTTCTATTGCTTATAAGAATAAACTTTTCTTTGTTTAAACTACATTCTGTTATTGGCAACTGAATGCAATTCTTACTAAAAATTATTTTTGTGCATGTGCATGTGTTTCTTAGCCTTTGCTTCATTTTTTTTATGTTTGAATCTTTGATCCATCTGCATTTTATTTTGGTGTATGGTATAGGATATGGTTATGCCCTTATTATTTTCAAATGGATACTACAATATTGTATGCATATTATTTATTGGATAATGCATCTCTTCTGTACTGACACCAAATGTCAACTTTATCATCTATTCAATGCCTGTGTGTATCTTGGATTATATGTGGGCTTTCTGTTCTGTTCCTTTGATTCTTTCTACCTAAAAATCAATATCATTCTTTCATTTCTAATTGTAGCATCAGATAGATTTTAAAATTTACTAAATATATATTTTCCCTTTTAGTCTTCTGTTTCAGAAGTGTCTTGATAATTCCTACCATATTTTTATAATTGAATTTTAGAATCTATTTGTCTAGTCACTCCCTCCAAAAAAATCCTAAAGCCATTTTTATTGGTACTAAATTAAATTTATGGTGGAATTGATATCTTTATATTGTGAATTTTCCTGTCCAACTTAGTAGTAAGCATTTCCATTCATTCTTGTCCTCTTTATGCTTTTTAGAATATTTTAAAAGTTTCCTCATGTGGATTTTAATTATAAATCTTTAAATGTATCCCTAAAGCATTTTATCTTTTGTTGCTTTTGTAAATGAGGTTTTTTCTTTGAGTTTATTTCATCTAACTAGCTGGTGTTTGTGTTTATAAATGATATTTGTTCCTTTATATTAATTTTCAACTGGCACATTTTCATGTGGTTGTTGAGTTTTACCTAATGTTATATCCATTATAAGAATGCCATATAAGTCTTTGCTCTATTAATGTGATAAAGTATATTAAACATAGTGAAATTTTACAATAATACTATTTTCTAATAGTAATGATTTTGCATCCTGGAATAAAACCCAGTTAGCCATTGTGCATTGTGCGCTATTCCTTTAATATTCTGCTGGAGTATATTGTTAGCATTTTATTTAGGATTTTTACAGTGAGAGGCACAAGTGGGATTTTGTCTAATTTTTTGCATGTGTTTAGTACCAATGTCAGATTTGTCTCATAAATTGTAGACTTTCAAAATTACCATGTAGGAAAAAAAGAATAGGATTTGAATTATCTGTCTAAAATTTATTAGAATTATCTTGTGAAATCAACTGGCCATAGACTGACTTTTTTAAGAGTGTGGGGACAGCACTTTGACAACCTTTTCTATTTTATTGAAAGTGATTTAATTTCAGTATTTTATACCTTGTAAAATCACTTTGGTCAAAGGTATTTGCTGAGAAAAGTTAGTATTTTATTCAGGTTTTCAAATTTATTTTAATAATGTTGAACAAAATCATCTCATTCTTGTAATTTTTTCTGTATTTGGATATCCAAGACAACATAGGGGTTGAGAGAGCAGACTTGAGACTGCTTGTACTACCTGCTGGGAATTTATGCAAATTGCTTAGCTCCTCTGTGCCTCAATTCCTCATCTATAAAATGAAGTTATAATAATAGATCACAAAACATTTTTTAAGGATTAGACTCATCAGCATATGTAAAGTGCTTAAAAGATTGCCTGGCATATAATAAGCATGATAGAAGAATATTATATTGTAATTATTTTTTATTTCTATTTTATTTTACATTTTGGGTATTTGAGCTTCATTCCTTTTGTCTTAATAAGTTTCCTAAAAAATATGCATTTTATTTGCTTTTAAGATCCACTTTTGGGAATCATTTATTAAATCAACTTCATTGTCTAATTCTTATTTATTTTCAACTTTTATCATTCTTCCCTTTCCTTCATTTTCTAACCCCCCCCCCCAAGATGGCTCCCTCGTCTGTCTGCTCGTTGTTTATACTCACTGTCTGCTGGTTGTGTCTGCTTGTCTTCTTTTAGGAAGCACCAGGAACCAATCTGGGATCTCCCATGTTGGAGGTGGATGCCCAAGCACTTGAGCCACATCTGCTCTCTGCTCATTGCATCAGCTCATTGTGTCAGCTTGTCTTCTTTAGGAGGCACTGGGAAACAAACCTGGGACCTCCCATGTGGGAGGTGGGTGTCCAACTGCTTGAGCCTCATCTGCTTCTCCCCTTCATTTTATTTTATTATTCCTCTGATCTGTTAGTTTGGATACTTAACTAATTTCTTTCTTTATTTATTATTTATTATATAAATATTGAATTATGAAGTTTCTGAGAATACTATATTAGCTCCATCCCAAGGCTTCTGCAATGTAATGTTATAGCTATTTTGCAATTCTTGTTTTGATTTTACTCTTGATTCAGTAGTTATAATCATTTCTGAAGTTTTGGTAACTTTTTATTTACTGGGTTTTAATTATCTTCAGTGTTATTGGATTTTGATAATGAGGAGTCCTTTTATTTTTGCAATTTATTGACATTTTTCTGTGTTAATATTGATGGGTGTGTGAAAAAAGACGAATTTCTTTTATATATAAACACCCCCATGTTATCTAAGCTCTCACTATCCTAACTGGAGAATCAATAAATTTGGGTACATTTTTTGAGGTAGGCTGTCTGGAAGAACATAATTCTTTGCAACCTGAACTTAGAAACAAACATTTTGTAATAGGAGGGAATTGTCTAAATATCAGCTAAACATACCATGTCATATGACTTGTTATATGTTATACGACTAGTTAGGTTTTTCCTGTTTTTACTAAATTTGTGCCTATTTATTCTGAGAAGGACTCAGAAGTGAATTAATATTTAAAACTTTTCATATATATTTTCCTTGTATCTCCTATAGTTCTTATCTTAAGAGAGTGGAATTGTTATTTACTACAAATATGTAATTACTACAGAGAGAGCCTTATAAATTGCAACTGTTAGTCCTAAACAGTTCTTTTTATTGTCCCACCTAATGTTTTTTATTCCTTGAATTCAGCCTTGTCAGATATTGAAAGGAGACATGTGCTTTCTTTTTGCTCCCATCTTCCTAGTATTCCTTATTACTTCACCTTAGGATAGGTGTGTTAGTCAGCCAAAGGAGTGCCTTTGCAATATACCAATAATTGGTCGGTTTTTATAAAAGGGTATTTATTTGGGGTAGAAGCTTACAGTTACCAAGCCACAAAGCATAAATTTCTTCCCTCACCAAAGTCCATTGTCACATGTTGGAGCAAGATAGCTGCCAACGTTTTCCAGGGTTCAGGCTTCTTCAGTTCCTCTCTTCCTGGGGCTGCGTTTCCCTCCGGGCTTAGCGCTTCCTCCACAAGGTCAGCTGTAGACTATCAGGCAAACAGTTCACTTCTCTCCTGGGGTGTCCTCTCCAACATCAGAACTGCTTCTCAAAAATCTTCTTCTCAAATCTTTTGCCTTGCTTTTTATACTTGAGACCAAACCCACCGAGGGGCGAGGCTCAACGCCCTACTGATGTGGCCCAGTTAACACCCTAATCATAACCCAATCTTGCCCAGATGAACAGATCAGTTACAAGCATGATTCAATATGGATTTTTGGAACTCATAATTACATCAAACTGTAACAATAGGGTAAGTTGTAATAAAAAATTAAAATCTGAAATCTCTGTGATTTAATGCAGAAATTTTACTCATCAGTGGCTTTCCAGGGTGTTCTCCTTCCAAGTAGTAACCATATTGCTTAAGTCTTGGAGCTATGTTACCCAAAGCACCTGCTTTTATTTGCCGTGGGAGGAAAGAGGAATCTGGAGGGGGATAACACCAGTCTTTTAAATGCTTTGGTTCTGAAGTGTCATGCAATTCTTATTTCATAACCCAGTTGCCAGTACTAGTCACACAGCCTCTTCTAACTTGAAAGAACTACAAAATATGGAGAACATGGATATTTAGAGAGTAAATGCTTCCTTTTTCATATTTTCAAACTATTTCATTCATTTTAGTTTAGATGTGTTTCTTTTACTCAGTGTAGAGTTGGATTCCCCTCTGTAATCATTTATATAAACAAGTGAAATCAACTCTTTTACTTTCATTGGTATGAAAAATATATTTTGCCTTAGTTATGATATATAACTTCAGATTAGACATTATTAGACATATTAGACATGCCAGACCAATATACTTTAGTCTTAATTAGTTGTGAATTTTAATTTAATGTTAAATATTCTAATTTTATCATTTAAAAAAATATTTTCACAGCATAGACTGTCTGTTCCCTTAATTTGTGTGTCTTTCTCCAAATAATTAAGCATTACTTCTGTGTCTTATAACATTGAAATATAGGATGAGGAAATTACAGACTAGTTTGATTTAATACTCACAAAACAAACTAGAATTTTTTCCAGCCTGTGGTGCTTTGGAACTGCATGTACCCCAGAAAATTATGTTCTTAAAACTAATCAATTCTTGTGGGCATGGACTAATTGTAAGTAGGGTCTTTTGATGAAGCAGTTCAGTTAAGGTACCACCCACCTCTTTCAAAGTGGGTCTCAATCCTCTTACTGAAGTCCTCTATAAGAGAATGAAATTCAGACAGAGACAGAGAAAGCCAGAGAAGCAAGAAGCTGACAGCAACAAAATCTGGAAGCGTGAAGACCAGCAGATACTTTGCCATGTGACAGGAGAGTCCAGGATCTCAGGCAACTGGTATTCAGGAAGAAAGCAACACCTTGATGATGGCATTCTCATGGCCTCAAAACTGTAACCTGGCAAGCTAATAAATTCCCATTGTTAAAGCCAACCCATTTTATGGTATCTGCTTTCAACAGCCCAGCAAACTAAAAACACAGTCACTCATTTTGAAGGAAAGTGTATTTCTAAATTAAATTTCTTTTTTGACCAATATGTATCAATTTAAAAGAAATTATGGTGATGACACATATAATGTAAATTTCTCATTTTAATTATATTTTATTTGAGGAAATTTAGCTGTACCTTTAAATACTTTTCTTTTTCTATTTTTGGTTTTCTTCTTCAGAAATTACATTTTTTAAATAGTTTCATTTAGCTTGTCTTGCACATCTAAAATTTCTTCTTTAATTCTTTTTGATTGACTATTTCATTGAGATATAATTCACACACTATAAAATTTACTCTTTTCAGGTACTTTATAAGTCCATAGCTTTTAGTATTTATGGAGATGTACATTATCACAACAATCAATTTTAGAATATTTACATCACCTGAAAAAGAAACCCCGAATCCATTATAATTGGAATCATATAACATGTGGCATTTTGTAACTGGCTTCTTTTTGTTAGCATTATGTGTTCACAGTATTTCCACGTTCTAGTATTTACTTGTTCTTATTCCTTTTTATCACCAAATAATATGCCAGTGTGTGGATTTATTGCATTTTGTTTATCAATTCATCAGTCAATGCACAATTGGTTTGTTTCTACTTTTTGGCTATTATAAATAATGCTGCTGTGACATTTGTGTATACTATACTTCATTTCTTTTAGTTATACATATGGAGTGAAACTGTTGGACCACAGAGTAACTCCTTGCTTAACTTTGAAGAACTGCCAGACTGTCTTCCATAGGAAACACTAGTTGGCATTCCATTAGCAGTGCATGAGAGTTCTAATTTCTCCACATTCTCACGAACACATTGTCAGCCGTTTGATTATAGCCATCTTAGTGGGTGTTAAGAGGTATCTCATGGTAGTTTCCGTTTGCAATTCCTGATAGCTATTGATGTGGATCATCTTTTCAAGCACTTACAGGGCATTTGTATGTTATCATTAAAGAAATGTCTACTGGATCCTTTGCCTATGTTTAAATTTGATATTTGTCTTTTTATTATTGAGTTGCAAAAGTTCTTTATATAGTCTATTTATAAGTACTTTATCAGATATATGATTTCAAAATGTCTTGACCTATTCTGTGGGCTATCTTTTTAATTTCTTGATGATATTCTTTAAAGCAAAAGAGTATTTTAAAAATTTTTATGATGTCCCATTTCTCTGCTTTCTCTTCTGTATCTGGTACTTTTGATATCAGATCTAAGAAGACTTTACCTATTCCAAGGTCAAGAGGATTTACTCCTATATAGTTATATTCCTATATAGTTATAGGTTTCACTCTTACATTTAGATCCAATGTCCATTTTGAATTAATTTTTGGACAACCTGTGTGGAAGGAGTCCAAAATCATTCTTTTTCCTATGGATATCCAATAGTCCCACCACCGTCTGTTGAAAAGACTATTCTTTCACTGTTGTGTTATCTCATTACACATATTTTGGTGCAATTAATTAATTAATTGCCCTCATTCTTTTCTTTTTTCACTCTCTCTTCTTTGGAATGCATCATCTCTATTGATCTATCTTCTAGATTGGTGATTCTGTCTTCTGCAAGTTCAAATCAATTGTTGAGCCTTCTAATGAAATTTTTATTTCAGTTACTGTAATTTTCCAATATAGAATTTCAATTTGATTTTTTTATAATTCTGTCTTTTCTGTACTTGAGGAGACATTGTCATCATATCGTCCTTTGTTTCTTTAGCCTGGTTTCCTTTAGTTCTTTGAACATAATTTTAACAGGTGCTCTGAAGTCTTTAGCTGCTAAGCCTACCATCTGGGTTCCTATAAAGGAAGTTTTTGTTGCCTTGTTTATTTCATATGCAGGGATAATAATTTCCTGTTTCTTTGCATGTCTTACAATTTTTTGTTGAAAACTAGATACTTTACAAAATATAGCTTTTCCAGATACCGATGTGCCACTTCTCTATAGAGGGGTATATTATTGTTGTTGTTTGCTTGCTTATATGTTTATTTACTAGACTGGACTATTTTGTTCATAAATTAAACTCTATTATTAATAGCAATCCATAGAAGTTTTACTAGTCATAACAGCAATAGGGAAGCAAATGATTTGTATTATTTATTTCTAGACACATCTAGATTGAATTCCTCTATAAGTTTAAAAATATAGGGACCGGCTCGATAGCCCAGTGGATAGGGCGCTGGCATACCACATGGGAGGCCCTGGGTTCGGTTCCCGGGGACCTCTCCTAGCAGGCAGACCGCCTTGAGAATGGCAAGCTGCCATGGGTGGGCCAGAGCCGCCGTGGGCACAGCAAAAAGCTGCCACGGACAGGGCAAAAGCCGCCACGGGCAGGGCAGGTCACCCGCGAATAGAACGCAGCCAGCCACCCGCGAACTGAAAGCTGGCCGTGAATGGAAGCAGAAGCCGCCCACAAGTGGGGAAAGCCATGCCTGCGCAGTGACCAGTCTTGGCGCATTGCTGCAGTGGGGGAGGAAGGGGAGGTATGTAATAAAATAAATAAATCTTTAAAAAAAATAATAAAAAAATAATAAAAATATAAACAAGTCCTGTTGTCCCTCTACTTTCATTTACTCAGTGATCTGAGTTGAGCAGAAATAAAAGGATTCACTGAAACAACATCCCATTTGCATTTGCTTCATTTATATTTTAAACTTTCTTAGGGATAGCTTGATAAAATAGAAAATTCCAGTCTAAAATATTTTGCAAAATAATATTTACTCACTTGTCTGGAGTGAAGTGCAAAAGTTAAAAGAAAATGGGATCTTCTAAAAATATCATATGGATTTACATTTTAATTAACACATATTATTTATTTTGCAATTTTCTTCAGTAACATAAATGTCAAATTCTCTTGCACAAGGTAAAAGAAAATCTAGCATTTAAAATCTTAATCTATAAACAGCTTTATCTTCTATTTATAAGAACTGGAATTTGGGGGGGAGGAGTGGGGTTGCCAGGAAGGCATAAAATTTTCAAATATTAGAGCATTCGCCTACATAATAAATACCCTGCCTATGACTGCAGCTGGGCTATTCCAACCTTACTAGTTATAACCAATTATTGCATTAGCCATTCCCTACATGACATTTTGTGGAAGTAATTAGCCTTCATTTTGTTACTAATGACATAAACTCTTCTCAAACTAGCTAAAGCTACAAAGGAAGTTTATTAACTCATACAACAGTGGCGATCAAGAGGTGGAATTGCTTTCAGATATGAGTGAATCCAGTTTTTCAAATAATGGTGCATAGTTTATTTCTTTCTCAGTTCTGCTTTATTTTTTGGTGGCTTTTTATCCATCTTAGATATGATCCCTGCACATAGTCCAAAATGGTTAGTGGCTGCACCAGATTTACATTGTCCTTAATATTTCTCTCTCAGAGGCCATGCCAGTCCTTTCAAAGGTGAACATTGGTGAACATTGTGTTAAGGAGATAGAATATTTGTGAAGATAAGGTCTTTGTTTCTGACAGGTGACAGCTCCAAAAGATCACATAGACTGATGAGACACATTTCCTTGAAAGAAAAAGATGAGAGTACAACCCTAAATATTTAAGTTTATCCCAGTAGGTTCAGGTTAGTTTCTTGCTGCACACCTGTCTTTCTCCTTGCTAAAATGTGATACTCTCGAGGGCAAAGAGAGATTTATTTTTCTACCCTCAGCCCTGCCACTCCACCTTATGTAATAGGTGCTCAGTAATTTTGCTGAATGAATGAATCCAAATTATCTCCATTTTTTGACAGGAGCCTGTCACTTGATTATAAACAAGAGAAAAATAATTGTTTGTACTGCTTGAGTATGACATCAATTAAAGCCATGGGTTTTGGGTTTCTTTTAGATGATAATCATGCAGAGGACCTAAGAATACCTACATAATTTCTTGCCAATCACTTCTCTTCTTGACATAACTGAAGAAGATATGCTGAAGAAATAAAAACAAATTGAAATATGCTTTATTTTTGCCTGTGTGATATAATCCCTAATGTAGGGCTTTTTAGAAAAACTGAATTAGATCATATTACCTAGGCAAAGGCCTAAACATTTTCTTTCCTAAATCTTAAAATGAGCCAATAGACTTGCCCCAAAGATAGGTACACTGCTTGATCATGTGGAGACTGTGGAAAGACAGCATGGATCTTGGGAATGAGTTTGAGGAAACAGATCACCTCAGCTAAAAGCAGGAAATAGAGAGGAAGGCTTCAAGCAGACTGCATGACATTAATCAGATCTCAAATTGTCACTGTCCCTCAAAGTCCCTTCATTTGGCTAGTCAGAGGGATTTTCTTTCTTTTGGAGAAGCAAGGATACAAGGGTCAGTCAGGCTGAAGGAAAGGGTGTGGAAACTGCTTCCCTGCTTATTTTTGCTCCAAAGACTAATCTTTTTGAGCTGGTGCAATCTAAAGGATACTTTTTTAAAATTTATTTAAAATTTCTTAACATTTACATGTCTGCAAAACAAACAAACAAACAAAAAACTTTAAGTCAATGTGCCCCAGAAGACTGCAGTAAGGTTAATAGAGGAGGAATAAAAATAAGAAATCAGGTTTGAGAGGAAAGAATTACTGCAGATTACTTCTGTTGTCATAGCTGAAAAATAAACACTCCTCTCGTAATGTATGTTTAGTTAGTTAAATCCATGCTGGCTTACCCTTCCTGTATGTCTCGTTCTTTCTCCTGAGTTTCAAATACAAGACAGAACAATAACAATAAAACACCAGAAACCAGGATCAGAGACCATTTGTACAGAAGGAAACCATCCTGTTTTATTTATCATGAACTACTTTTCTACTTCCATCCACTTTTATAGAAGCTTATTCGTATGTTTGATCTGGCAAATTTTCTTGACAATTTCTTCATTCATGAGAAATTCTTGAAGAAATATTGACATGTTATGTAAAAAGAGTCATCTACCCTGATTAAAACCTGAAGTTTAAACCTGCACATTGCACCACAGTAGCTTAAGTAACTCTTCATGTTCATTATTCCTCACCATCCTAAGATCCAGGTCACAAAGAACAACTTTTCTTCTGTTGATTGTCTGAGGCATATTCACTGTGAAGCTATCAAGTTTCATCTCCAGGGCTCCTCATTTGCATGGATCCCCACCAAGGCCATTGGGAGTCCACAACAATGTGTTCATATTAGAGGTTTTATCTTTCTCTTTAACAATTTTTAGTAGAAGCTATTTTAACCACAATTTATTAAGACTGCTGCCTCTTCCCCCTGACTCTCTCTATTTGGTGCTTAAATGACCAAGGGCTTTTTTGGAATCCAGGGAAGTAGCTTTGGGGATAGATTTAGTTTGAATTACTGTGATACCTGTATGTTTCTGCCATCGCCTCCTGTATAATTAAATTCTTGCTGGCTGTTCTGGTACAGAATGATTTCCAGGTACACTCCTACACCTACTATGATGACTCATCTGCCACTGAGGAAACAATGCTGCTCACCCAAGGTCATATTACCTCATAAATATTTCCTACAGCAGACAGCATCATGGAGGAGAAACAAGATATGAAAAGTTCAGCACTGGAAGTTAGTCTGTGGAAAATTCTTCTAAATCTTACAACTCATAAGGAAATAAACTTGACACAGGTTTCCCAAATTTGACAATAATCCTAAAAATTGATATGACATTACCAGAAAGAAGTTCTGCAGCTGAAAGAAACTTTTTAATTTATCAATAATAAAAGCATAATTTTATCAATCATTCTGGAAGGAAGACAGCATTACCATTCAAACCTCTCCATAGAAAACTCTATTATAAAAACATTTTCATTTGATGAAACATTAGAGATTAAAACTAAACATGCAGAAAAGCACGTTATATAGTTTTAGCAGGTAGATAATAAATAAAAGAAAAGAACATAAATGTTATTTTTCTTGTGATATTTGCAGGTTTTGAGATTTTTAATATCTTTTTTTGTGATTCCTTTTCTCATTCAAATAACTATTTGTTATTGCAACTAATTTGCTATTTTTAATTTTGCATTCTTATTCTTAAAGAGAATACCTCTCCCCAACAATTGTATAAAATTTTGACCATACAAACCCTGGATACGTCTCCTGTTTACTAAGAGGTATTCAGGTAGAAACTAGAATTTGTTGAAAGGTTCTATATTTAAAAGGAAAAGAAGAAAATGTTCCATTGATGTTCACAATTGTGAGACACTACTTTTTATCTCTGATTAAATTGGTGAGGGTGAGGTGGTACTTCAAGATTTGCACTAAAGTTTCTACCACCTACCCAGACCCTGCTCTAGCCCTGGCCAAATGAATTTGCCTTCTGAAGTAGAATGACTATCTTGTAGTATATTATCTCTTTTCCTCTCAACTCTATCACTTAACAGCATGCTGTACTACTCACTCTGGAAAACCTGGTTTTATTTTTGATAGCTACATTACTATGCCTTATGG
>PVKH010032144.1:0-12221 GCA_004027955.1 Chaetophractus vellerosus | reverse complement strand
GTTAAGTAAATTGCCTAAGATGATGCCGGCTGGAATTCAAATCCAGCAGTCTGGCCCAGAGTCCAAGCCCTTAGTCTGCACATTGCACTGCCTTTCCCATAATGGGTTGAACCACCTGAAATTGCCAGTTCTGTGGGTCTGACGTGGTTGAATACTGTAGTTCTGTATGATTCAATCTGAGTTATTTCCAAATTACGGCATTCAGTTCAACCTCCTAAGCATTGTGACCCTGTATAAGTCTTGTGCTGAGGAATGGAGAATATCCAAGTAAATGGGCTGTACCCTGGAGGAATTTATACTCTCTTAAGGTAGACAAGGATAAGCGTGTGCTCAAAACCCTTTGAAAACGTAAGCTATCGTACAAAGAAGCATCTATGATTGTCTTCCGGAATTTCTATTCTAGACAGTATGGCAGTTTTGGACTCAGTGATGAGAGAGATGTAGAGTGTCTTAGGCATTTGCCAGGACTCTCTGGTTGCACATTAGAGAAACCACCTTCATCTTGCTGACGTATGTCAAGAAGGAGAAAGTTCTCACCTGACTCTCGGCAGTGCTGTTACTGCCCTAGTTGCTTTTCTGTAAATTTACATTTCATTTAGAATGGTTTCCATTTTCCTCTCACTTAAAAATATTCTGTCATGATTCAATGAAGCCAAGGCTTTGTAGCAGCAGTAGCAATCTAACGCCTTCTAAGGTCCATCACTCTTCTTCCCAGCTCTTTAATATTTCCCCATCCTGTAAATAGGCATAGTCATAATGTCTCTAAGAGAAAACCAGAATTCACGCTAAACTTAATGCCCACCTTTGTCTGAATCCTGCCCGCTTGCCACGTGGTAACACTTTGAAGCCTACAAAATTGACAGGACTCTGAAAGTCAAGAATCAACCACATGCTCCCTCTCTGCATTCTCATGAGTGTGTTTTGTTGTTGTTTTGCTTTGCCTTTAGGTGTCCCAACCCCAAGCCAAGAAATCCTGCGGCATACACTGACCACGCTGGTGCGGGAGAGGAAAATCTACCCGACCCCAGACGGCTATTTCATTGTGACTCCACAGACTTATTTCATAACTCCTTCCCTCATAAGAACTAACAGCAAATGGTACCACTTGGATGAGAGGGTACCTGACAGGTCTCAGTGTACCTCTCCACAACCTGGAACCATAACGCCCTCTGCCTCAGGCTGTGTCAGGGAAAGGACATTGCCCAGAAACCACTGCGACTCTTGCCATTGCTGCAGGGAAGACATGCACAGCCTGCACGCCTCAACGCTGCAGAGGAAGTCGGCGAAGGACTGCAAAGACCCGTACTGCCCTCCTTCGCTCTGCCTGGTGCCGCCCACCGAAAAGAGCAAAAGTACTGTGAATTTTTCCTATAAGACGGAAACTCTCTCAAAACCGAAAGACAGTGAAAAGCAGTCCAAAAAATTTGGACTCAAGTTATTCCGGCTAAGTTTTAAAAAAGACAAGACCAAACAGCTGGCCAATTTTTCTGCCCAATTTCCTCCTGAAGAGTGGCCCCTGAGAGACGAGGACACACCAACTACCATCCCTAGGGAAGTGGAAATGGAAATTATTAGGCGGATTAACCCAGACTTGACCGTGGAAAATGTTATGAGGCACACTGCACTGATGAAGAAACTTGAAGAAGAAAAGGCGCATAGGAGTAAAGCCGGGTCCTCTGCCCATCACAGTGGCAGGAGTAAAAAGAGTAGGACTCACCGAAAGTCTCATGGAAAATCTCGCTCACATAGCAAGACGCGTGTCTCTAAAGGAGACCCTTCAGATGGTTCTCACCTCGATATCCCCGGTGAGAGAGAGTACGACTTTTGTGATCCTCTCACCAGGGCACCCAGGGAGGGCTGCTTCATCATCGAACACAAAGGAGATAACTTCATCATGCATAGCAACGCAACCATGATTGAGTCCCATTTCCCCATGACACCAGAGTGGGATGTGTCCGGTGAGCTGGCCAAAAGGAGAACTGAGATGCCTTTTCCCGAACCTTCCAGGGGAAGCGCCCACTCGAAAGTACACCGAAGCCACAGCCATACCCAGGACCGACGTTCCAGGAACGAGAGATCCAACAAAGCCAAGGAGAGATCTAGATCGATGGACAACTCCAAAGGCCCTCTGGGTGCTTCTTCTCTAGGGACTCCTGAAGACATGGCTGAAGGCTGTAGCCAAGATGACCAAACCCCCAGCCAGTCCTACATTGACGACAGTACTTTGAGGCCCGCACAGGCTGTGGGTCATCAAAGGGCTCACATTTCCTCCACAGGCTATAAAGAGGCGTGTATCCCAGAAATAGTCAGTGGCAGCAAGGACCCTTCCGGTGCTTGCAGCCTTCTGGAGCAAGGCAAACCGCCCGAGAGTCTGCCACCCTACGGTGAGCTCAACTCCTGTCCCACCAAAGCGGCCACAGATGACTATTTCCAGTGCAACACCTCCAGCGAGACGGTGCTCACGGCGCCATCGCCTCTGGGAAAGAACAAAGAGGACCAGGACATGCCGACGCTGGCGGAGGGGGTGAAGAAGCTGCCTCCCTCTGAGAGGCAGGCCCCGCATTCCTCCAGGGAGCCAGGAGGGCACAAGGAGGAGTCGCCGAAGGGGCCGGGCGGGGGCCCCGCGGCCTCTGCCTCGGTAGCAGAAGGGCTCGCCAACGGACGCCTTGTCCAGCACCACGGCGTCGAGCCCGGCAGCCTGGACAAGAGGAAAGAGATCTTCAGCAAAGACACTCTGTTCAAACCCCTTCACAGCACCCTGTCTGTAAACAGCTACCACAAGTCGAGCCTGTCCCTCCTCAAGTCTCACCCGAAGACACCTGCCGACGCGCTGCCCGGCCGATGCGAGAAGCTCGAGGCGTCCCTGGGCACCGCGGCGGCCCCGGCCCTGCCCGCTTCCCAGCGCCAGCAGGAGCCCGGCGCGAGCCAGGAAGCCTCTTTCGACTATTACAACGTCTCCGACGACGACGACTCTGAGGACGGCGCCAACAAAAACGCCGAGGAGGAGAAAAACAGAGAGGACGTGGGCACCATGCAGTGGCTCCTGGAGCGGGAGAAGGAAAGAGACTTGCAGAGGAAATTTGAGAAGAACCTCACGCTCCTTGCCCCCAAGGAGACGGACAGCGGCAGCCACCAGCGGGCCACGCACTCGGCGCGGCTCGACAGCATGGACAGCAGCAGCATCACGGTGGACAGCGGGTTCAACTCCCCACGGTAAGGAGCGGCGCCCCCTCCGGCTTCATCGAAGTCCCCCGGGCGGTCCCGAATTCAGTCTCGGTTCTGTGAGTGAGGGCTGGCAGTGGCATGAGTGGCATTGTTAACCGCCTGTTTCTGACTTCTTTTTCAGGAATTGAAAAAAAAAATGTTTCTGCAGCTGTAGAGATCACCAATCTGGACTGGTGGGTTGGCCCCCTTCCCTCAAACTTGCGTCAGCCTGAACTCATACCCACATTTCCCAGGATCCCCCCAGTTTGTATCGCCCCCATGCTCGGAAGGGAAGGCGTTTTTTAAGTCTTTCAAAATTAGTAACTTTTTTTTTTTGAGTGGGAAGAGTAGTTGGCAAGGGTAAGGTTTGGAACTTGATGGATTGATTCTAGGGGGTCCCACTAGTCGGAATATTATTATCAGTCTGCAAAAGCTTTTTGAGGGATCTAGAAACTTGTTGCTGTTTTAATCCCTGCTTTCTTTGCAGCTGCCTCGATGCTCTTATACCTTTCTCTCACCCCTCACACGGAGGCTAGAGACCTGTGCTCTATCAGATCAAAGCATGTCTAACACTCTTCCTTCTCCTGCAGAGTTGATTTAGGCACGTAATCTTAGTCCCGTCTTTTCAGTAGGTGGTGATACAGTGAGAGTTGAGGGTGCCTTGCCCAAAGCACTGACGTTGTTCAAGGGCTGAGAAAGCAAGCAAGCGTCTATGCAACTTTTTCCTCCTTAACTCTTCCTTCTCCTCAAAGAGCAACTTGGGACCTAATTCTCTTTCTAAATTCTACTCCAGATTGGTGACTCTGGGATGCAGAAATACTGTTGAGAGTAGTTTCATCAGCTGTGATGCCTGAGATTTCATAATACTTATAATCCAAATAGAATTATGCATTTCATACGTTTAGTCATTATTAAGAATTAAAATTAATTCTGCTGTTATTATTTTCACTAAGTCTCTGGATAATTTGGGGTCAGAGCATCAGAAAATCAGAGCTGGGAGTCATTAATCTATTTGTAATAGCAGGGCTTTGTTATCTCTCAGAGGACTAGTTTTATTATTATTATTATTATTATTATTATTATTATTATTATTATTATTGCCATGTAACCTTTTTTCCTAGTTAATGCTTGTATGGAAATCTAGTGTCTGACTCAGACCACAGAGATGGCACTCTGGTTAACGTGGGCAGGAGAAGGAGCCCAGGTCTCCTCTGCCCATCTCTCAAGGAGCCCCAGACAAGCTCAGTCTGAGAACTCCTGGCCCAGTAGTGACTTTTCTAAGAAATCATTTTAGGCTAAATAACTTTTTTATATTAAATCCAATCCTAATGTATTTTCCAGTTTATTTTCTATATTCCTTTCTTCCCCTTTTCCTGTTCTAATCTTTCTTTCCTCTTAAATTCCTAGTAGTCAATACCAGATACATGTAATTGAAAGTCTGTGATCCATGTTCAGAAACATCCCTGATGGGAGGTGGGGTTTATTTGCCTGTACCTTTGTGTTCTGCTCTTTCTTACTCTATAGACTCTGACTAAATGCTTTTTTACATAACCGTGTGAAATGTCACCTTGCCCTCCTGGCCTGTGGGTTAGCTGCAGTAATCCAGACAGGGTCGCTAAGGAGATGTTGGGGGTAGTGTAATGGGTTCTGTCGCAAAAACCTACCCATCCCATAATACTATACATGTTTTATTTGTTTGGGGGGCAAATAGAAATAGTCTTGAAATAGTTGAACCAGTGTCTCCGCAGAACACATTCTATTATCTCTAACTTTATGTTTGGGATTATTTCTTGAAGTGGCAGCGAGTTTATTTTTATTTCTTTAAAATATTAAGAAAAGAAAGAACATTCTTGAGATGAAAAGCCTACTATTCCAAATCTGGGGCCAAAATCTGGTTGATAAACACAAGATGAAAGTCAGAGAGGCCAGAAAGGCTTCCAGGGCTGTATTTGCCTCATGTATGTGCTGTGGGAGGATGGACAACAGAGCTTCTCAGCTCAGTTCTTCTACCTATAAAGTCCTGAAATCATATTTTTAAGATAGTACTCCATTAGTTATCTTTAAAATAAAAGAACTTTTAGATTTGAGAAATATTTCTACCACTAGCACTCCTTTTCCATTAACTATTTCCTCATCGTGTCCAGAGCACTAAATATGAATGTCACAGACTGTACTCATTATTACAGCAATAATGAAATATATTCTACTGGAGAAACAGGAGTACTGTGTATATTTATCACAGTTAATGTGTTTTCTGTGGTCAAAGGTTTACTGTCTGTTGGCCCAGACAGCTCCTATCCTAGACAATCTATTGTAATGATAGGAGTTTACAGTGCTTGACATACAGCAGGGACTCAATAAATGTTAATCTCATTCATCAAAATCTGCTTTAAATTTGGGTGCTTTGGACCTTAGAAATGCATTTCCCGTAGAAAAGAGATCGTTGTAGATTCCCAAGCCAATCCTCAGTGCTACTTACTCATTATATACCAGGTGTATAACAGAAATAATGTACATGTGTCCAGCTTTTTGCAGTATACAGATTCTTCATTTATGCATAGGTCTTCACAAACACCCTGGGAGTAGGTCAATCAAATCATATTTATTCCCATTTTAGAGATGGGGAAGTAAGGTACTGTCAAAATTTACTATCATGATTAAGAAAGAAACTGAAAGAATGTGTCATGAACTCTTTGGGGTTCTACATTTTTGTTGCTCTTCTGCCTTCCTCCATCTGATCCCATGCCTCAAGTGTAGCCCTGGCAAGCCTCTCATAAATTCGGGGAAGGTGGTGAGGCAGGTAGATAGTTAAGCCTAGCACTTTCCATCATTTTAGTGGTGAAGTTTTAGAGTATTCTTCAGGTATGCCCAGATTTAGTGTAAGCATAATGAGAACATTTGACTTATCTCTATAAACATTTAACCACCTGAAGCTACCCCCACTCTTCCAGGAAAGTCAGCTGTCATTCAGAGAGCCAACGAAATAACTTTTTTTTGAAACAATTAACTCTTGGCTCCTTGGGGAGAAGCAAACTCAGGGAACTAGAGGCTAATATGTCACAGCGTGTTAGGAAGGGCTGCCATGGTATAGGATTCAGGCAAAATGGCGACCGGCGTAGGCTGGGAAGGAAGGAGAGCAGGCCAGGATATCTCCATTACAGTGTTTGACCTGTTGACCAGCTTCCGTGAGTTTTGATTGGTCTTGGAGGCCAACTCTCATACAATATTTTATAAGCCTTGAATCTCTGTTCAACGGACTGGATGTTTTGAGTGTGATTATGGCTCCTTCACTCTCTGTGTAAGCTGATAAATTCATATTTCTGTTTTGGGAACCTTGGACATGAAATCCATTCAGCTCCCCTCAATGCGGCCAAGTAAGCCTGTTTACGCTATGAGCTACACATTTGAAACGTGAAGTATCCTAAACTCTTGGAGCAATAAAATAGATTCACATATTTCTAACTTAGAATAGTGAAAGGAGAAATCATAATAATAAAGCTTCCCTTATAAGAATCCTTTAAGGAAAAAAATATTTCTACCAAAGTAGGGGAAATGAATACAAACTTCACAAAAGAACGGAAGAAAAAGGTTCTTTATCCACTATAATGCATTTTAACTAAAGCATTAGAATTTGAAACAGAGGTGTGAAGTGTTTAAAGAGAATTTTATTCCCATCAGTGCTGCCAATTAGCTAGCTAGTGGCATGCTTGAAGTCCACCAAAGTCAAAATCTGCTAATCAAGAATGACAACGGAATCATTGAGGTAAAATTATTGAGTTTATGCAGAAGCAGTTATGCCAATGAATTTCCAGCCTGAAATGAAACCATTACACATGTATATTTATGAGTGTTCATTTTTTAAAACGAATATGATAGCTATCTCTCATATCACAGTTTGAAGTCGTTTCCTGGAATGTGAAAAGAAGGGGGAAACACTTCAAAGTGCAGTCAGCTTTATAAAAACTCTATTCATTTAGTGCGCTGCTGCCCAAAGCAGGTCTTGCGAAAACTCTGGAGCCCCACTCTTGAGGAGCATATGTGAGTCATCAGGTTGAGATAGTCTCTCCATATGACATTATAAACCAACAGAGGAAATCCATTAACTCCATCATTTACTCTTCCTCTGGTGCTCGATATATAATTATTTATGTTAAAAACAAAACAAACCCTTTTTACTCTTCTAGTACTCGGGAGAGCCTGGCTTCCAACACTTCGAGCATTGTTGAAAGTAACCGTCGTCAGAACCCTGCTTTGAGCCCGGCCCATGGTGGAGCTGGCCCAGCCTTCAACTTCCGAGCAAGTGCGGACCCCCCAACAAACGAAGCTGAGAAACTACCGAAACCTTCCAACTGCTTACAAGCTTCTGTTACTAGTGTGTGATAGTCCTTCTGCCTCAGATTTTTCCCTCTCGTTCGATACAGCAAAGTTTACGACACTGGGACTGATGTTTACATCTTTGGGAAGACAAACATCTCGACCACAGTTTTTGTGTTTACTTAAACTGTGCTGCTAAGTAGGCTAGGGCGAAAAACAAAAATTTTATTTCGGAGTATCGCTTTTCACATTTATGGCTCTGTAGCCACAGAATAGCAGTAGGGGTGATATGTATACTTTCGCTTCACTAATTGTAACTGAGCACATATAGGAGAGTCTAGACACTGTAAGTGTAATATGCATTTTCAATGTCATGCAGTTGCCAATTCCATTTTAAAATGCCACAGATGCGTGTTGCTCCCAGTCTGTGGTTAAATGGTGCCACAGAACTGATCCTTGACACTTCCAGATAAACGAAGCCACCGCAAAATGTAAAACGCGAGGGTCCACCTTGAGGGAAACCAATGCCAAACTGACCGGAAGGGACCCCGGCCCTCTGTGTGTGAATCGTTTACGCACCAGTCATTTTCACTGTGAGTTTTCGTGACACTATTTCGCAGGAGCCCATGGAAGTGTGTCAGAAGGGGTCGCGATTGAAATACTGGGAGTGTTTGTTTTGGGTGTTTTGTTTTTAAGTGTAACAGATGCTTGTCTGGTTGTTAACCTTACATAATCACAAACAGGAATATAGGCCTTTGAGTCGGAAGTGGACAAAGGAAGGGAGTTCTCAGCCTGGCTGGGTCCCCGCACTAAGTGATGGAAGAGATGATGTGGACTTTCAAAAAGTATTAATCAAATATTTAAGGAAGACAGTTTCCTTGTGATAAGTGATGACCCTGTCTTACTCTAATAGATACAATAATTAGTTTGTTTAAAAGCAAAATGTTCTTTGTGATACAAATGAAGAATATGGCCTGAGGATATTATTCTTTCTAATGGAAGGACATAAATCTATTTTATGTAGTTTTAAATAGAATGCCTAAATTAGGCTATGGGAGATAATTTTTAGTGGTTATAGGAAAGAGCAAATTTCGGGAGAGTTGGACTTCAGGCCTTTTATTCCTGGGAAGATATCTATAGAGAAAACTTTAAAATGATTTTTGATTAAAAATATACATGTGCCCATGTTATTAACAACAGAATGTGCTCATTCTGCAAGTGTGGTATAATCATAATTTCTGCTCCCCTAAAATCTATCAGAATAACAATTATGCATATATGAACTATGCCAGAGTAATGTTTACAGATACTTTGTACCAATTTCAGGAGGCATTTTTAGGTGGATCTATAGTTATTAGGCCAGCTTATTTCAAAATGGTTTGTTAACATTTTCCTTTGGTTTACAATATCATGCTGAATACAAAGAAGACTCTTAGCAGCAAAGAGATTACCAATAATCAATTCCCAATCTTATAAGGAGGAGACATTTCAGAGTTCCTTGTTTTATTTTATGCGAACAGTGAGATAAATCTGTAGATAAGGGAACATTATTTGCAAAAAGTTACATATGGCCCAGTAAATGGCCAGAAATATCAAGTTTTATTTAGTTTAGTGACATGCAGTATTTGGAGCCATGTAAATTAAATTATATCCAAAAACAAATATAACATTTTTCTACTCAGATTTTGGTAATTGGCACAAAATTTGTGAAACACTTCTGCAATATTAGGTGTAGTCACTAAAATCTAATTAAGAATGCTGTCATATACATAGTTGGATATAATTTTTGGATTTTAAAAATTGGACTGGTTCTTGAAACGTTTGGATACTCCCTGCTTTTTCAGAGATTCGGAAGGTGAACTGGATTAAACAGACTCCTTAATTTTAATATCAATTCTTCCTTTTGTGTTGCAGTGAAACTTTAAGCACATTTCTTAGTATATTCCCACACCATTTAAATGCTTAAATCAGTTGGCTTTCAGTCTCTTGCCTTATTTCATCCAAGGCATGCCTTGATTGCTCCAAAATGCATTTTTTTTTCTCATTGCTTAAGTATGTCCAGAAGGAATGAAATTGTATCTAATAGACTCCAGAGTCTATTTCTTTGGGGAGCTGTATACCATACGGTTACTAAATTTTTCTGTCTAAATTATTTTTTTCAAAAACCTGCCCTCAAGTTGTTTTTTTACTATCATACTATCAGTTCATAAATTATTATAACCATTGAAACAATACATGAGCCTGTAGTTAGTTGATCCTCGGAAAGTAGCCGTGGTAACAATAAAATGCTGTGCGAACTGGAAAGGAAAGTGTTATCTTTAAGAGAAGCTGTACCAATATTTTACCAATATTTCACAAGAAATAGGTTTACAGAAGACATTATTCAAATAAAACGTGTACACTATTTGCCAGATGCTATGGGGTACATGAGTTTTACAAAACTCCCTTAGACGCTAGCATGGAAACGATGGGCTTTAAAGATGATGCAATATAAGCAAACGTTTCGTGTCAAACGGTCTCTTCTGAATCTGATCCAGATTCTTGAATGGGGCAGAGGTAGTGGTGGGAAATGCATCACAAATGCCATCCAAGCGGGTCTGCATCAGGTTCTCAGTGACCAAACTCCCAGCCATCTCCAAGCTTCACCAGCTTCTCGTCCTCCAGTGAAAGGATGGCTTTGGGTTACCTGGCTGCTTCTCTAGTCTTCACTTAGAGTTTATCAATGGAAAGGTTTACAAAACTGAATTTGGTTGAATCTCTGAGCAGCGTTCAACCTTAAGGGGTCAACACATCTGTCGGCATTTTGCACACTTATGTATTATTATGATACAGCATATTACTTTATGGTAATTTTTTATTTTTACATATAACTACCTCCATAAATTTGATGAAATGGCAGCAGTGCATTCAAGTGTATTGTTTTTTTTTTTTTAAAGCAAAGTTTAAGACTTTCTTAACCATTAGGCCATGCCGTTCTGTGTGTGTGTGTGTCAGTGATTGCATATGTGAACTCATGACTTTTTCATTGCCATGGTTTCCTTTTATGACATTATTTGGCTTTCAGATATAATCCCGTCTCTCCTCCCTTCCCCACAAAAGCACACGATTTTGTTATGAATGAAAGGAAATTTAAAATTCTATTTTTTTTTTCCCATTCCTGAAAGTTTTCTCTGGCAAAGAACCAATTGGTAAACAATTAGCAAGCTATTTACTCCTATAAAAATCTGATGTGAATTCTAGTTTTTCAGTAACAGAAGACATGCAAGAAATGTGGACTGCCAACTTTGAAGCACTTTGGGCCTCTCTGCCTTCGCTCGCATGCTACCATACCAAGCCCAAACTCCACTTTAATTAAATGAGCTGTGCTGTGTATTCTACAACCTCTGTTAAATAATTTGTATTCCATTTTATATAGTTTGCACATCTCAGGGGACCTTAATGAGCATATGAAAAGGGGGGTGCCATCAAATAGAGAAAACAACTAGAAAAGCTGAAAGGGGATTAGTTGAATGAAAATAACAAATGTCTGCTTCTCTGATATTGTGAAGCTCAAGTTTAGGAAGCATGTATTGAAAGTTAATCTGGAGTAACAGTGATCTGAACACTGGCTGTTCCCAAGTCTCTCTTTTTCATAACCCAACCAGCATTTCTAAAATGTAAATTTAAATTATACTGCAGTCACCATGGGAAGAAGAAACCTGTTCAATGAAATCAGAAGCATTGTTCCTTTTTTAGGTTGGCACAGCTTTGTAAAATTCTACCCGGGATAAACCACTTATCACCACAAAGTGTACTTGAAAATAAAGTTTTTAACATAAATTATAGGCATATTGCTCACAGTACAGTAGTGATCTTTTTTTTTTTTTTTTTTAAGTCTCACCATTTATAATATGGTCAGTATTTGGAACTTGATTAAAAACCAACAACTGATCCTGACTTTGCACAGTTCATTTTGGGATCTCCAAAGTGCTTCCAAAGCATTCGGATTCACAGACAATTAAGAAGCAGGTCATATATGTACTGCCCATACTTGAAATGAATAAACAGAAGGAGTGACTTACAATTACCCAGAAACACAATGGCAGCTTTCAATGATCTCTTTTCTATCTATTTGATAGACCGTCATGAGAAATCACTAAATACAATGCTATTTTTCTGATGTGTGCTAATAAAGTCAAAACCAATATGACTTTACACCTTTGTCCATTTTCATTATAAAAACTTCAGGGTGTTTTAGAATTTTACACCTCAGCACACCTTACTGCTATCAATTTATGAAATGGGAGATTGACAACCCCACCCAAATGTCATTGCAGTCAACAGTAGATCTAGACATACACCCTTGTTTACAGTTTGATATTGGGCTTCTCTAATTCCTGTGCTAAAGTACCATCTTTCAGGAACATGACTGCTACTGGCAGTGGAAGGTGCTGAAACAGAAATTTTAACTAAAAACTTTATCAAGTACTCTTCACAGTGCTCCTTAGCACAATAGAAATTCAGTATGATGTATTGAGCCCTACTTTGGATGATCTGGATTTCTGAGGAAGCTGGTCAAGTTCTAAGTGTTTTTCTCAAATGAGGCGATACAAGATCTTTGACAGGGACCTTCTCCTTTAACACGGGCTGGTCACAGAACCAGCTAGCCGTGTGCTGTTGGAGCATAGTGGACCCAAGCCTTCCCTTCCACCACCTTCCTTCCC
>PVKH010032143.1:0-12211 GCA_004027955.1 Chaetophractus vellerosus | reverse complement strand
TCTGTATTAGTCAGCAAAAGGGGTGCTGATGCAAAATACCAGAAATCTGTTGGCTTTTATAAAGGGTATTTATTTGGGGTAGAAGCTTATAGTTACCAGCCCATAAAGCACAAGTTACTTCCTTCACCAAAGTCTGTTGTCTCATGTTGGAGCAAGAAGGCTGCCGACGTCTGCCAAGAGTTCAGGCTTCCTGGGTTCCTCTCCTCCTGGGGTTTGTTTCTCTCCGGATTCAGCTGCTCTGCTCCTCTGGTGTGCTTACCTCCCACCTCCAGCTCAAAAATCCACATTAAATCTCCAGCATCAAATCTCCAACTCTCTTCTCTACCATGTAGTTTTCTCTGTGAGTCCCTGCCCACCAAAGGGGCGGTGATTCAATGTCCTACTGACATGGCCCAATCAAAGCCCTAATCATAAATTAATCACTCCCAGGTATAGACCAGCTTACAAACGTAATCCAATATCTATTTTTGGAATTCATAAACAATGCCAAACTGCCACAGGGAGGTACTGACATTGAATTGCTAACTTTTGATTTTGACAAACAAGGACATTAAAAATATATATATCACCATCAATAGAAAGGACATTTTTCCCTCAAAAATGTGGTAAGGACATGATCTCAGGATAAAGAATTATCCATTTATTTGAATAAATTTAGTTTTTTAAGAAACTCACTCTATTTTCCTTACATTTCTCCTTCTGCTGTGATCACAACCAGCACTGAATCCTCAGTCTTGATAATCACTAGCCTAAAGGATTAAGCCCAAATTCCTTAGCACAATCTGCAAAATTCTTCATGATCTGACTTTCCCCAAATGATATGCAATGGTTCCCTCTTGCCTTGCCTAGCCTTTCCCACTTCTTTCCAAATTCAACTTGAATACATCCTTTCTATGATGTTCCTGATACACACCAAAGTAATGAATTCTTTCTGTCATCACTGTCATTTCTAAATACCTCTACTAGAGCACAACTATCATTTTGAATTGCAACTGCTGCCTCCTTACTAGAATGGGACTTTCCTAAGAGGAGGAGATATGCCTTTATTCACTCATTCATTCAACAACATTTGTCTGAGGATTTATTATTTGCCAAGAACCATGATAGCTGCTGGCATAAATTAAGTGGAAACAAACATCCTTCCCACCCTTGGTGCTGCTTATAATCTAGTTAAGGAGAGTGATATTAATTTAAGCAGGCAAATGAATGTAAAATTGCTATCATGACAAGAGCTATGAAGAAGAGGCCCACAGTGTATAGAAAGCTTTTAACAAGGGATTTGGTTTAGTTAAAGAGTGAGGGAAAGAATTCTTAGAAGTGTTGCTTGACCTGGGATACGAAGAGAATACAAAAGCTAAAAAGAGATGAGAGGAAGGAAGAATATTCTAGCAGCGGGGCATAAATGAAAGCCTTTTGGCAGGAGAGAACACAGCAAGAAAGAAGACCACAGGGGTTGGAGATGAGAAAGCAAGACATTCTTGGTATAAAGTGGCAAGATCACATGAGGCCAGAAATCAATGGAAGAATTTTGTCTATCTGAAAAGCAATGAGAAGGTTTCTAAGTAGGGGATGACATAACCAGAGTTCAGTTTTGAAAAGATCCCTCTGACTGGTTCCAATAGCTCATAGGGAAGCTTAAATGAGATAACTTGGATCATGGCAGTGGTGGTGCTAGCAGTGCAGAAGCATGCATATAGTATCCAGAAACAATAAGGAGGTTCAATTGAGAGGCCTTGGTAATGGGTATGAGGATTAGAAAAATATCAAAGATGATGTCGGGTTTTCTGACTTGTATAATTGGATGAGCAGTGGTGTTACAATTCACTACAATAGGCAGAGAAGAACAGGTTTGAGGGGGAGAGTTCTAAGTTTGGTTTTGACATATTAAGTTTCAATGCCTTTGAGACATACAAAAAAAGTATGCAGACTTATACAATTTGAATTCCCTAGCAGAGTAAGACCTCCATAAACATTTCTTGAAAAAATAATAATAAACAGAACTTCCTAAGATGAGCAAAGGAGCTGGAAACCAATCCCAACTGGGTATGTTGGGAATTCATGTATACTGAGTAACCCAAATGGCTAGGCCTCACAAAGTTTTGACTATTTACAATGGCTTGAGTTCTCACTATTCTAGTGGTAACCACTCTGAAGCGGCTTGGCATTCCCCAAACCAACTCACAAACCAAACCATGCCAAAGATATGTCTGGTGACAGAAGGTACTATCTCAGATGTCATTAACAGCACAAAGTTCTGGACAAAGTTTAAAAGAATAGCCTTGTAATGGTTAGGCTCATGTGTCAGTTTAGCCAGGTGATGGTGTCCAGTTGTTTGGTTAAACAAGCACTGGCCTAATTGTAATTGTGAGGACATTTCATGGACTTAAATCATCAGTAAGTTGACTGCATCTATGGCTGTTTATATCTACAATCAACTGAGGAGATCGCCTTCAATAATGAGTGGGCTCATTTAATCAGTTGAAGGTCTTAAAAGGAGAAGTGATGATTTTAGCAGTCAAAAGGATTTCCATCTCTACTTCAGCCAGCCAGCGTCTCCTGGAGAATTCATTTAGGACCTTCATCGAAGTTCCCAGCTTGCAGCCTGCCCTACAGAATCTGGACTTGTGGATCCCCACAGTCACATGAGACAATTTTTATAAAAATCTCATAATAATTACAGTTATCTCTTGTTGGTTCTGTTTCCCTAGAGAACCCTGACTAAACAAGCCTTCTCAGTGCCATACGTGATTGCATGGCCCTGGAACAACACTGCTCCCAGCCAGAATCTCACTCTCATGGGAAAACTTTTAAGTTTTTTCTCTCCTTCCTCATCTAGTGCAAGTTCTTCTCCAAAATATACTCCTGAAAAATAAAATACCACCACCACTAGATTCCAAAGGAGCAACCATTCACAGCTATCCAAGCATTCCTCTCCCTTATACAGCATAATTTCCCACCTCCTCTATCTTTCCTGAAAAGGAAGCCAGCTCTGGCTTAGCCCAATTTATGGTACCTAACCAAAAAACTTAAACCTATATTCAAGGTAATCACTGAAGATTAACTTTATGAAGATAAGCAACACCTTTACCTTTGTTTAACTTAAAGAGATCATGAAGATTTTTTTCCCAATCAAAATTGAACAAAGGTAAAATGAAATTTCTATTTTTGAATATAAAAAACTGCTAAGGACTTTAAAACTTTTTAAGTTTATTTTTGAAAAGCCAACATATGCACGGTAAAAAAAACAAAAAACAAAAAACGCAAACACATCAAATCCAACCCATCTCTCCCAGTCTCCACTTCTAGAAGTACTCAATTTCATAGTTGGATTTTTTAAATATATATATTTTTGCAAAGACAGTCTATAATATAAGTACTTATATGTATACATTTCCTTTTTCATTTTACCCAAACAGTGGCATCTTGCTTTTCTTCCTACTTAGTAGTCATTCCACATATAAGCTGGCACCTTTTTTTTTAAAGACATTATTTTATTGAAATGTTTTACACAATATGGGAGGAACTTAAAATTCCATATTCTAAACCAATACAAGCACTGCAAATGCTGTATTTCTGAATATAGTTGACATGATATCTAACAAAGGCAAGCAATGAATATCTATAAGATCACTGATACAATTGAAGTCTGAGGCTAAACAATTTTAGTGTATTTGTATTTCTCTGGCTCCCCTTTTTGCGTAGTTATATACGAAATCTGCATACGTTCAGCAAAGTTGGACAGGACCCAAATATCTGGTGATGTCACTTAAGGTTCCACACCATGAACAGCAAGGAATGTGAAAGTCATGGAATTAAGCTGTTCATGAGGTAGTCTTCAATCATGTCAACGTTTCCATTGCATATGTCTGTCAGTTGCGTTAGCTCATCGCAGTATCCAAAAGTACTTTAAAATACAAACATGGGGTTAAATAATGACAGAAACCATCATTTCTTAACTCAAAGCAGGACAAGACAGATTTTTAAATCCATTTGTTTTATCTAGAAATTCTTTTTTTCTTTTAAAAAAAAATTTTTGTTTTATTTATTTTTTAGGAGATATGGAGATTGAACCCAGGACCTCATACATGGGAAGCAGGAACTCACCACTGACTTACCTCCACTCCCCAATGATAGTTGGTTTTTGCACCTGTTTGTTTGTGAGTTGGTTTTTTCATTTATTTGTTTTTAGGAGGTACAGGGGATAAAACCCAGGACTTTGTACATGGGAAGCAGGTGCTCAACCACTTGAGCTACATTTGCTCCCCTAGAAATCATTCTTTTTAAAGCAGTTCTTTACATTCTTAGATTCTAAATATCTCAGTTGAAATGATTACCTTTAAGTCAACTGGTTTTAGTCATGTCAACATGTCTACAAGTGTGTCAATCTGTCTACATATGCATGCCCACAAATAATTTCCTTTTCTCTAAGCAGAGAAATTCCAACAAATGCAGGTGTCACATTTACCAAGAATAAGAAATACATAGCATCAAAATCAGCTTTTTATGCATCTCAAGCCAACTCTTTCTAGATATAGTCAGTCTGTATCACATAGCTGTTTTTACAAGGCTATAATGGAATTTTTTCCCAACAGCCTGTTGCAGGTATAGTAAAATGCTAATTTTTACAATTAAAATGTTGCTTTGTAACTTCAATTCATCCTCTGCTGTAGTGAAGTTCAAAACCCTAAACATTGCTGTTCAAATTTGTTAATGATTTTGATAGCCTGATTTTCCATCCACAGAGTTTAGCATCCTCTGAGAATTTAGTCACTCTGAGTTTTAAGATTCAGCAGAGGAGGGAAGTGTTTATTATTCCTACGCTTTGTCCATATAGGTAAATTCTCTTCTTTGGAGGCTGAATTCAGTTATTCAGCTGCCTGTCTCACCAATGTATATGTAATAAAATTCACAAACTGCCCAGTGCCCAGTATCCACAGCAGAAGCAGCACAGTGTCGCTCTTGGGAGAACATTATAAAGGCCATCCTCTGGAGAACACACTCTGCAGTGAATTTCTCTGCTGTCGTCACTTTTGGACAATTTTTAAACATTATCCCAATGGAGCAATGTTTAGTTACTTGGACATTTTTGTAGCCTCTCTACCTACACTTTTCATGTAAAAACTTTAGTTAAAATAATCAGGGAAATGGATGTGGCTCAAGAGATTGGGCTCCCATCTGTCATATAGGAGGTCCAAGGTTCGATTCCCGGGGCTTCCTGGTGAAAGGCAAGCTGGCCTGAGCGGAGTGCTGGCCCGCGCAGAGAGCTGGCACAGAAAGATGATGCAACAAAAAGAGACACAGAGGAGAGACGATAAGAGATGCAGCAGACCAGGGAACTGAGGTGGCGCAAGAGATTGAGAGCCTCTCTCCCACTCTGGAAGGTCCCAGAATCAGTTTCCAGTGCCGCCTAAAGAGAAGACAAGCAGATAAAGAAGAGCAGACAGTGAGCACAAAACAATGAGGTGTGTGTGTTGGGGGGGGGGGCATAAATAAAATAAATCTTTTAAAAAATAATAATAATCAGTCACCTAGGGACTTGCTATATCCAATTACAAAGGGTAAAAGAACATTTCATCAAAAATAAAGAAAAAATGTTCAAATATGCATTTGGTGGCATTTCTAAAAACTTGCCTTTGTTATTAATTCAAATGCAAAATAAGAATCAGAATAGTAAATTTAAGGGGATTTATGGAAGTCTATTTTGGCAGAAATCTGCAACATAAAATTGGGGAAAAAATGAAAAGTGAAAGCTATAACTTAAAATATGATGCAAAAGAATAAGATGATAGGGTGTAGGGTGCACCCCAAAGAACTGGAAATCAGCCTGCACCTTCCACTTCCATCTGGAATGTACAGAGGAAGGCGACAATGAAGCAGTGAGCTCAGAGACCACATTGCAAAAAAGGTTTCTAAATCACATCTCTTGCTGAACACAATTTTGGGATTTTAGTTTAGGAATTTCAGGAAAGTGACAAGTTTGTTTTTCAGAAGTGGTAATTTAAAAAGTTACACTGAACTACAATGCCTCCAATGTGTCTAAACTTCTATTAAAACAGATCCCAGGAGCAGCAGGGAAGGGAGCGGCACCTTCTTTTTAATGGATGAATAGTATTTCATTGCATTCACACACCTCATTATGCAACTTAATTCATGGACATCCATGTTCAGTCTTTTGCAATTACAAGCTGCTGCCAAAAATACTCTTACGACACATTATGTTCAGCATCTTTTCATATACTTATTTGCCATCTGTATATTTTCTTTGGTGCGGTATCTGTTCAGATCTTTTGCCCATTTTAAAATTGGGTTATTTTCTTATTGTTGAGTGTTAGGAGTTCTTTGTATATTTTGGATACAAGTCCTTTATCAGATGTGTTTACAAATATTTTCCCCCAGTCTCTTCATTCTCTTAACAGTATCTTTTGCACAGCATAAGATTTTCATTTTAATGAATTCCAACCTATCAATTTTTCCTTTTGTGAATCTTGCTTTTGGTGTTAAATCTAAGAAGTCACTGCCAAACCCAAGGTCACCTAGATTTTCTACCATATTATCTTCTAGAAGTTTCATAATTTTATGCTTTACATTTAGATCTATGATTCATTTCGAGGCAACTTTTGTGGAAGGCGGAAGGTCTGTGTCTAGATTTAGTTTTTGCTATTTGGCACAAAGATGTCCAATTGTTCTAGCACCATTTGTTTAAAAAGATTATCTTCTCTCCATTGAATTGCCTTTGCTCCCTTGTCAAAGATAAGCTTATTATATACGCATGGGTGTATTTCTGGGCTCTCTATTCTGTCCCATTATTCTATAAGCCTACTCTTCGCCAATACCGTCTTCATTACCATAGCATTGAAGTTCGGTAGTGTTTGTCCAACTTTGTTATTCTTTAGTATTGTTGGCCTTTCCATATAAACTTTAGAAACAATCTGTCAATATCTATAAACAGCTTGCTGGGATTTTCATTGGTATAGGGTTAAATCTGTAGATCAAGTTGGGAAGAACTGACATTTTAACAATACCGAGTCTTCCAATTCATGACCTGGAATATCCCTCCATATATTTAGATTTTCTTTGATTTCTTTCATCAGTTTTATTACTTTGCAATAGATCCTGTACATATTTTAGATTTATACCTAAAAATTACGTTTTGGGGGATGCTATTATAAATGACATTGTTTTAAATTTCAAATTCCAATTGTTCGTTGTTGATATATAGGAAAGCAACAGACTTTTTTTTTTTAATCTGCCATAACCTGTCATTTCAGCTATACCTGGTACATGTTCCATACCAATTTTCCTTGAACACTTACATGGAATTTTCTAAATCAATTTTATTGAAGCATTCATAAACCATACAATCTATCTAAAGTGTACAATCAATGGCATTTGGTATAATCAGAGTTGTGCATTCATCACTTCAATCAATATTAGACATTTTCATTACTCGGAAAAAAAAAAAGAAAAAAACAAACACAAGAACTTCTACACCTTAGTAGTCACTTCTTAATCTCTCTATCCTTTCCCTGCCATATATAACTGCTAATCTATTTCCAGCTCTGTAATTTATTTGTATTTACATTTTGCATAGATGTAGTCAAACAATATGTAGTCCTTTTTGTCCAGTTTCTTTCACTTACCATGCTTTTTTTTTTACCATCAATGGGTGATTATTAATATATTACTAACACTACTCTCCACTGTTTGTTTTGGCTGTATTTTTGCCCAAATACCTCTTGTAACAGTAACATACATTTGTTCTGTTTCAGAGAAAAACATCCTTATATACACATTATTAACCACATTTTTCACAAGAAGGTTTACTATGCTATACAGTCCCATGTTTCATTTTTCAGCTTTCCTTCTGAAGTGGTATACACTTCCTTAGACTTTCTTTCAACCACTATCAGATCCATATGTTTGCACTAATTACAAACCCTATGATGTGCTTTCACCATTTCTATTCATTTCCAAACATTCACAAACAAGAAAGCAACTGACTTTGTATATTAACCTGTATCCTAAGACCTTGCTATAATTACTTATTAGTTCCACTTGTTTTGGTTTTCTTTTCACCCATACTTTGGGATTTTCTACATATATAATATCACCCGCTAACAAAGACCGTTTTATTTCTTCTTTCCCAACCTATATACATTTTATTTCCTTTTATTTTCTTATTCCATTAGCTAGGTCTTCCACTACAGTGTTGAACAGAGTGGTGAGATGAGAGGGGCATCCTTGCCTTGTTCCAGATCTTAAGGTGAAAAAAATCTAGTTTCTCACCGTCAAGTATGTTAGCTCTAGGGTTTCTTTTGTGTGTGTGTGTGTGTGTGTGTGTGTGTGTGTGTAAGTTTTGTTTTATTAGAGAAGTTTTGGGTTTACAGAACAATCATGCATAAAATACAGGATTCCCATATACCACCCTATTAATAACTTGCATTGGTGTGGAACATTTGTTATAATTGATGATATCACAGTTTTATAATTGTACTATTAGCTATAGTTTATAGTTTAAATTAGGGCTTACTGTTTGTAGTGTAGTTCCATGGATTTGTTAAAAAATATTATTCAGTTATCAAATATGTAGTCTAACATTTAACTTTTCTTTTTTAAAGATACTTAGACTATACAAGTGTTACATAAAAAATGTAGGGGATTCCCATATGCCCCACTCCCCACCCCTCCCACACTTTCCCACATTAACAACATCCTTCATTAGTGTGGTACATTTGTTACAATTCATGAACACATCTTGGAGCATTGCCACTAAGTGTGGATTACAGCTTATAGTTTAAACTCTCGCACAATTTTGTAAGTTATGACAAGATATACAATGGCCTGTATCTGTCATTGCAACATCATTCAGGACAATTCCAATGTGCTGAAAATGCCTCCATATTACACATATTTTTTCCCTCTCCCTCTCCTCAGAATCTCCGGTGGCCACTGCCTCCACATCAATGATAAAAATTCTTCCATTGCTAGAATAACAATAATTCTAAGGTAGAATAACTGTAAGTCTATTCAGTCCATCATTCATTTCCCAATCCTGAGGATTCTGCGATGGTGATGCCCACTCTGCTTCCAATTGACAGAAGGTTTAGATCCCATGGGGCAAATGGATGGGACTGTCTTGCTTGCAGTTGTAGACTCTCTCTGTTCCTTGGGATGATCGTTGTCCATCATCATTTCCTTGTTAGTTGTCCTGGGTGAGTCCAATGAACTGAGTAGGTGTTGCAACTCTGTTAAGATTGAGAGCCTGGACTTAAAGCCCAAAGATTTAAGTCTCTTGAACATAAACCAATCAACACTAGTACTAACTATAGTTTCAAATATAAGGGGCAGAAGAGCCATGTGTAGGGAAACCACAACTGAGTCCAACTCTGTCACATTGGGGGCATAAATTCCAAAGTAGGGCCCACTGGCAGGGTACCAAACTCCTGAGTTGTCTGCCGTGCCCAGTGTCCGGGTGTCTCCAGAGCTCTCGGGTGTCCCACTGTCTGAGGCACTATTTACTATGGCGGTCAATGAGATTCCGTTGAGACGTGCACAAGCATAATCTCTGGGATGACCTCCCAACTCACTTTGAAGTCTCTTAGCCATATAAATGCATTTGTCTTTCCCCTTTCCCCTTCTTGGTCAACGTCTTTTTCCAGTTTCATTGCTAGTTGATGCTTAGTAGTAATCCCTCGGTGTCAGCGAGGCTCATCCCCAGGAATCATGTCCCATGCTGGGGGGAAGGCAATGTATTTACATGCTGAGTGTGGCTTACAGAAAGGCCATATTTGAGCAACAAGGAGGCTCTCAGGAAGTAACTCTTAAACAACCTATAATACTAGGCTAAGTTTCAATTTCAAAAGTAAACATTCATAAGTAGTCATCAATATCAAAGGCCCGTTAATGGTCCAGTCTCCTTCATTAGTCACTGCCCCTATACTTGGGGTAATTCTTGCTGTCCCATTAAAGAAAGTGGCAGAACTCCCCAGGACGGGAATTGGATATTCTTTCAGTTACTGTGTGGCTCTCCATTCTCTGTGACAATGCCCACCTGAACTTTTTCATATGCCTTATAGGTATGCCCCAGTTGAACCTCCTCCCATACATTCCCCATCACTGTCACTCCACACCAATGATTCTCCCCTGCCACAGTTGTAACCCTTCTGTGATCCAAAACTTCTTAAAAAATGAAGCCAACAAAATCTAGCATTTTTGTACATGTTCTTTATCAACTTGTGGAAGTTCCCTTCTATTCCTAGTTTGCTGATAGATTTTATAATGAATGGATGTTGGAGGTTGTGGTGGTTTAAAGTTGTGTGTACATTAGAAAAACATGTTCTTATACTAAATCTATTCCTATGGGTGTGAACCCATTTTAAGTAGGACATTTTGATGGTTACCTCAGTTGAGGTGTAATCCGCCTCAGTCAGGGTAGGTCTTAATCCTATTACTACAGTCTTTTAAAGTGGAACAAAATTCAAACAGGTAGAGAGAAAGCCATGGGAAGAAGATAATGTGAACAGAACCCAGAAGAGAAGAGAGAGGACAGGTGAGGCTGCCATGTGTACTCCCAACTAAGGAGGAGCCCAGGACCAAGAATCTATTAGCCATCCCCAGAACAGACACAGTATTCTGAGAAAAATCACTGCCTTGATTTGGACTTTTTTCTGGCCTCAAAGCCATGGGCCATTAAATTCTCATTGTTTAAGCCAGTTCATTGCATGGTATTTACTTGAGTAGCCAAAGATACAAAAACAGAGGTAGACAGTGATTAAAACCTTGCATTAAATCAGTCTATCTAGACTTCTAAGCAACCTAACAAGTGAGACAAACAACACAGGTAAGAAACAAAATTATTTAGGCAGCTGTTCATGGTAATTGCCTACTACAACCAAATCAATAGATCAATACCGTTGAGGGGGGCGCCAGCGCCAAAATATGGCAATATGCTAAGTACAGGAACCCCAAAATAGAAATGACAAGTAAAAGCCTGGAGTTTTTATTTATTAGGCACTCTTAAAATCAATGTTACTTGCCTTTTAAAGTATGTCTGCCTGCACTCTGTGTTCTTTGGCAAATAGACATGTTAAACACAAAAAACTATTCGTACATAACAGGCAATGATTCACATCCACAGACCACTCCCAGAGTGGATGCAGCCGTTATTTTCCTACAGGAAGAGGTGAAGCGGTTAATCAATAGGTGAGGCGTTACTGTAGCAAATATTATAGATAAAATTTTTACTCATTTCTCTTGTACTAGCTCCCTAATCTTCTCTTCCAGAAATCATAGCTTGGTTTTAAAACATTCCCAATCTGGAATCGAGACCTAATTTAGCAATTTAGCTCCCCCGTTTACTAACTGGATAACCTTAGGCAAGTAATTTTAAAAATAAATAAATGAATAAACCCACGACCTGCGTGACTGAGATTTAACCAAGACAGCGTTAGAAAAAAGTACTCAAAAGCTACAGAAACAAGGAGCGGTATTTTCTACGCACTCTTTTCCAGCTAGGTCCTTCCCAGAACCAGCTGTAGGGCGGAGGCTGTTTTGTGGTGGACACGTGAATGCAACGACTACAAGACTGCGCCAACGAAGCTGAGGAGAAAATGGAGGTTGTGCGTGACGCTGCGAGCAGAGGACGGTTTTTTCCCCTCTCTTTAATGCGCCACCAAACCCCGGTCCCAAGATGAACACTACTTAACTTCAGTAAGACTACATACCCAGACCCGGCAGAGCACTCGCACAGGGCCTTTCTCATCCCGGCCCCTTGGGCCCGCCAAACCTACACCCGACATGCACCGCGCCAACTTTTTCCTTCGGAGGCAACCCCCCCACCTTGGGCGCCTCTAAATGACAAGCGGCGCTGAGCATCCTGGTCTCTTGAGCGAAAGCGAGGCCGGGAGAAGGAAAAGGAAAGCAAAAGACTTGGGAGAGCCGGTAGGGTGGGTTCCGCGCACGCGCACGCGTACAGGCGGCGGCGGGCGGGAGAAAGGGGCGGTGCGTGATCTACGGCGAGCGGAGTGGGGCGGGGTCGCGCGGCCGTGGCGGGGAGTCCGCGAACCGGGAGGGGCGGGACGGGGGGGGGTGAGGGAGCGGGCGGAGGAGGAAGTGTCATGGCGTCGGGCCGTGGAGCTTCTTCTCGCTGGTTCTTTACTCGGGAACAGCTGGAGAATACGCCGAGCCGCCGCTGCGGAGTGGAGGCGGATAA
>PVKH010032142.1:0-12213 GCA_004027955.1 Chaetophractus vellerosus | reverse complement strand
CTGGCTTCCTGGGACCCTTTTCTCTGCTCCACTGGCTTCCCGGGACCCCTTTATTTTCTCCACTGGCTTCCTGGGACCCCTCCTCCTCTGCTCTGCTGGCTTCCTGGGACCCCTCCTCCTCTGCTCTGCTGGTTTCCTGGGATCCCTCTTTCTCTGCTCTACCCCTTACACTGGTCCTGTCACTTCTGCTTTGCCCTCAGGTTTCCTTGGCAAGCGTCTAACGTAGGACTCAGCAGGGCCCCAGAAAGATCCTTCTAGGCTCCTGCTCCCCATGTAACACCAGATCTCTGATCCTTCGGGTTGGTTTCCTGTCCAATGTCTGCTGGACAGCAATTTGGATGTAGTGTCTCATCCAGGAGCAAACTATCATAGACACAATTGCAAAAGGCCCAGAGGAGAAAACTCTTCTTCGGGCTGGCCTGCTTCAGAAAGGAGTGTGTGTGTTTGTGTGTATAACTTTATGTTTTCGATAAAGAAAACAAATTATCAAAGTAATAAATGCATGTGGTTTTAAAAGTCAAGATTATTTTATAAGTTTTAATGAAGAACAGCAGTCCTCTGTCCCTGCCTCACCGGTCCTTGCTGCAATTCCCACTCCCCAAAAGCATGCATGTTCAACTGTCAGAGTTATTACTTCCAACATATTTCTATAATATTCAGCTATTTTTTAAATTATCAGCTTTATTGGGTATACCTGACATATAATAAACTCTACATATTTAAAATATGCAATTTGATGAATTTTGGCATATGCATAAACTCATGAATCCATCACCACAGTAAAGATAATGATTATATCCATCACCCCCCCAAATTTCCTCCTGCTCCCTTGCAATCCCTCCCTCTGTCTCTTGCTGTGTGCCTCCTCCAGTCCTGCCCATCCCTAGTCAGCCACTAACCTCCTTTCTGTCACTGTCAATCATTTTGCATTTTCTAAAATTTTATATAAATAGAATCACTCAACAATCACTTCTTTTGTTTGGCTTCCTTCACTCAACATAATTATTTTGAGATTTGTCCATGTTGTTGTGATAGCAAGTTCATTCCGTTTTACTGCCGAGTAGAATTCTATTGCACAAATAGACCACAGTTTGATTGTCCCTTAACTTGAGGAACATTTAGACTGTTTCCGGATTTTTGGCTATTAAAATAAAGCTGTGATGACCATTCAGGTACAAATCTTTGTAAGGACATATGCTTTCATTTCTCCTGGGCCAATACCTAGAAGTGGAAGAGCTGAGCCATATGACAGGTTTATAGGTAACTTTCATTGGGAACTGCCAAACTATTTCCAATGGTCCCACTTTACTTTCTCACCAGCCGCGAATGAGTTCAAGTTGCTCCACATCCTTGTCAACAGTTGATATGGCCAGTCTTGTTCCTTTGAGCTATTCCCAGAGGTGTGTAGTGGGATCTCTTATGGCTTTACTTTGCATATCCCTAATGTCTAATAATGTTGAGCATCTTTTCAGGTGCTTATTTGTCACCTGTTTATCTTCTTTGGTGACGTGTCTGTTCAAATTTTTGCCCTTTTTTAAAAGTGCATTGTTTGTTTTCTTATTAAGCTTTAGGAGTTCTTTATACATTCCGACACATGCCCTTTATCAGATCATGTGATTTGCAAATATTTTCTCACAGTCTGTGACTTGTCTCTTTTCATTCCTTAAACAGAATCTTTTGAAGAGCAGAAGTGCTCAATTTTTATGACACCCAATTTATCAACTTCTCTCTTTATGGAGCATGTTTTCGTTACTATATCTAAGACATCTTCACCTAATCCAGTCGCAAAGATTTTTCTCTTACGTTTTCTTCTAGAATTTTATACTTTGGGGTTTTACATTTAGGCCTATGATCCGTTTTGAGTTAATTTTTATTTACGTAGAGAGGTGTGGATCAAGGTTCAATTGATTGCGATTGGATGGCCAACTATTCCAGCCTCATTTATAGAAAAGACTATACTTTCTTCACTGAATTCCCTCTGCACCTTTGTTGAAAATCAGTAGTACATATATATGTGGGTCTAGTTACGGACTCTCTCATCTGTGTCACTGAACTATTTGTCTATCTTAACATCAATACCACACTCTGTGGATTACTGTACATTTATAGTGTCTTGCTGTCACGTAGTGTTAGCCCTTCAACTTTGTTTTCTTTGTTTTCAAAATTGTTTTGGTTATTCCAGGTCCTCTACCTTTTTCTATGAATTTTTAAATCAGCTTGGAGAGCTGACATCTTCACAATATTGTATCTTCCAACCTGTGAACATGGCATATCTCTCCTTTTATTTAGATCTTCTTTAATATCTCTAACCAATGTTTTGTAGTTTTCAGTGCACAGATATAGCACATCTTTTGTCAGGTTTATCATTATGTATTTAATATTTTAATGCATGGTATTGTTTTATTTCAATTTTCAACTGTTCGTTGCTATTGTATAGAAATACAATTGGTTGCAACCTTCCTGTACTCACTAATTAGTTCTAGAATCTTTTTCACAGATGCCACTGGATTTTCTACATAGACAATCAAGTCATCTGTAAAGGCAGTTTTACTGCCTCCTTTCTAATCTAGATGCCTTTTATTTGTTTTCCTTGCCATATTGAACTGGCTAGAATCTCTAAGACAACGTCAAATAGAAATGAAGAAAGTGGACATCGTTGCCTTATTCTTGGTCTTTGGGGAAAGCAACTACTACTTCACCGTTAAGAGTACTTCACCATGTTACCTGTGGGTATTTTATCCCTGCCCTTATCAATTTGAAGAAGTTTCCTTCTAGTCATAGTTTCTTAAGAGTTCTTATCAGGAATAGATGTTGGATTTTGTTGAATGCTTTGCATGCTTCTATTGAGATAATAATATGGTGGTTTTCTTTTTTTAGTGTGTTAACATAGTGAATTGTACTGATTGATTTTCAAATGTTAAACCATGCCCAAATTCCTGGGGTAAACCCTACACTGTCCTGATATAGTAGCCTTTTTATACATCATTGGTTTCAAATTGCTAACATTTTGTCAATAATTTTTGCATCTATGTTCACAAGGGATATTGGCCTGTCGTTTTATTTTCTTGTAATGTCTCTGTCTGATTTTGATAGCAAGCTAAGGCTGGCCTAATAGACTTGGGAAATATTCCCTCCTATTCAGTGTTCTAGAAGAGTTTGAACAGAAGTGGTACAATTTATTCCTTAAATATTTGGTAGAATTCACCGGTGATGCCTTTTGGCTGGAGTTTTCTTTGCTGCGGGCTAAGTGGTGGTGAGTTTTACTACACATTCAAAACCTTTAATAAATATGGTTATCTGAGCTATCTCTTTCTTTCGGAGTGAGCTGTGGTGAGCTATGGTAGTTTGTTCAAGGAATTTGTGTAATTCATCTAAGCTATTGGATTTATTAGCTAAAGTTATTTGTAATATTCATCAAGGATATGTCTATGTGGGTTCTGCACGCACTGGTGAAGAATGTGTATTCTGCTTCATTTGGGTGAAGTGTTCTTTAAATGTCAATCAGGTCAACTTGATTGATATTATTGTACAAACCTTATATAGCTTTACTGATTTTTCTGTCTACTGCTTTATCAATTTTTGAGAGAGGGGAAATGAAATTGCCAACCGTAATTGTGGATTTACCTATTTCTCATCGCAGTTCTATCGGGTTTTGCGTCATATATTTTGAAGTTCTGTTTTACGGTACAAAAATGTTTAGGATTGCTACCTCCTCGATAAATTGACCTCTTTATCATTATGATAATGTCATGAATTTATCTCTGGCAGAACCACACAGTATTTAGTCCAGGGTTATTGTTCCCCACTCTTGAGTACTTCTGTGCCTTCTACTCAATGCTCACGAATGTTGACGATTTTGTCCTCTGGCTTATGGGAATAGGTACCATTCCTGGCCATGCCTGAGGTCCAGATACTGTTTCCTTTTATACTTTGGGGTGTTCTTTTCCCAGCCTCAGGAAGTTCCCTCACATGCGTGTGCTGATTGATATCTGGTGAATTCTCAGGGGGAACTTTTGCAGATCTCTGGCATTTTCTCTGTGTGCAGCTCTCCCATACTCTCCCCGTGCACTCTCGAGAGCCTGGTTCCTCTGGCCTCTCAGTGCCTTCGCTCCAACTCAAGCTGTCCACTGGGCTCTGCCTGGGTCCCCCTGCCCGTGCCGTAGCCTGGAAACACTCTCAAGTGAGTAAGGTGGTACTCACCTCATTGTTTCCTCCCTCTTGGGTATCAAAGTCCTTCACTGCCTGATGTGCAATGTTTTAAAAACTGTTGTTTCATATATTTTGGCCCATTTTATTGTTGTTTTAGGAGGAGCATAAATCCAGACCCTATTATTCCATCTTGACTGGAAGCAGAAGTCTTTAGTTATTTTTTAACGTGTTCAGTTTTGTAGACTGGCGACTACAAAACCAGAGGGCTTCACTCTCTTATGGAAGCCCCTCCACCCTTCCATTCCCATACACCCCTTCCCTTCCCCCATCCTGCCAACAGAACTTGGGTTAAAATAACATTAGATATTCAAGTTTTTATGACTTTGAAAATAGTCACAGGTGAGTCACATAGTATACAGGACTGATTTCTTTCCTTATTTATCTTTTAGCTGTCTCTAGAACAGGGGTTCTTAACCAGGGGTCCTGTGAGCTTGAATTGAAATTCAAAAAAAAACATTATTCTTATGGGGATGTGTTGGTGTGGGTGTGATATATTTATTAAATAATACATGGTATAACGTGGACTTAGTAGGAGATCCGTGGGATAAAAAAGGTTAAGAACCTGTGCTCTAGAGTTAATATTTGCCCTTCTTTAAAGGTTTGCTTTCCTGTCTAATGGTTTCCTCTTTAAAAGTTTCATGCTCAAATAACAGGAAAGTCAGCAGTGTCCAGAGGAGGAAGTTTCCAGAGAGCCCTGGGCAGAGGAGTTTAGGAGTAAGCAAGCAAGCTGTGGGGTCGGTGGACCCTGGGTTCAAATTTCAGAGTTTTCTCTTGCTAGCTCTGGGGCCTTTCCTTTCGTAAATCGTTTTACGCCTTCTTTATGGGCTTGTTCTGAGGAGTAAATAAATATGAACCTTCCAGCCCGTGCCTGGCACATAGTAGGCCCTGCCAAGCTTTCTGCCCTTCTCTGGCTTCTCCTCGCATGAGTCCTCCCGAGACGTCAAGACAGCGGGGACCGTAGCCAGAAGAGCCGGCCCATCCTCTCCCCGGATCAGCCTCTCTGCGTTTGAAAACTTCCAAGGCAGGAAAACTTTTTTTTTCCCCAGGCCGGCTCCGGCGCTGCCACCACCATGAAAGCCCCTCCGCCTTCCCCCTGCGGGCCCGCCGCCGTCTTAAGAAAGCCCTTGTCTCCTCCGCCGGGCGCGCCAGCGTCGTCGCCAGGAAACGAGGGAGTCGAGGGGGACGCGCTAATGGGGGACGCTTCGGCAGAGGAGAAGACACAATGGATAAAAGAAGAAAGCGCATCCAAACACGAGTTCTTGTTCTCGAGAAGAAGGGCCAAGTCTGACTTTATAGCAACAGCTTTGAGAGCAGCAGCGGTGGGATTTCATGGCAGAGGTTCCGCGGGAAAATCAATAAGCGGGGCCGCTGTTTGGAGAGGCAGCAAGAAAGGCCACTAACGAGGCCAGATTGTAACAGTTCTGCGAGCAGCCACAATGCTCACCTTACACGGCGCGGCCGCGCGTTAGTAAATAATAAATCACAGCGGCCGGCGGGCGGCGGCGGCGGCGCCGGACAGAACGCAGCGCGTTTGACTGCAAAGCAGACCCGGGGCCATGAATTATTCACCGCCGCGCGGAGATAAAACACTGCAGCGAGAGGAGGCGCAGCCCTGCAAACAGGTGCCCGGCGCGGAAATCTGCCTTTTGATTATGAGCCTGGGTTGGGGATGGGTCCGGCCGGGCCGCAGTTCGGGGGCGACGGCGCTTGGGGCGCGGGAAAAGCTGGGATTAATCAGGGGCGGCGGCCGACGCCCCCGCAAGAGCGTTTTGCCAGACTCCAGGGCTGGGAGCAATTACAGCCGGGCCCGGCAGGGCCAGCGGCAAGAGCCTGAGAGGGTTGCGGTGTATGTGTGTGTGTGTGTGTGTGTGCATGTGTGCATGCAGGCTTGAGCGTGCATGTGTGTCCATATACAGTGCATGTGTGTGTGTGGTTATGCATGTGGTTCATTTGCATGTGCCTAAGGGGCATTTGCGTGCGTATGGACTGCCGTGTGGATGTAGGTGTGCACATATGATACTTTGCATATGTGAGTGTGTGATTATGTGCATCTACAGTGTATGAGTGTGCAGACCTGACAGTGCATGCATGTATGCATGCATGCAGGAATAGCGTGCATTTGTGTGTGCATACATGACTCGTGTATGTGCATTGCGTGGTTGCATATGCAGTCCATGTGTGTACATGTGGCATGTGTGTGGATATGCAAATGTGCATTGTTATATGTGCATATACAGCACATGTGGGCATGTAGGTGGTCATATGCAGTGAATGTGTTGTTTGTGCTCCCACTCACACATAAGGGGTTATGGTGTATGCATATATGATATATTTGGTCATACGTACCTGCTGCATGTGTGTGCATATATGTGTAGCAGGCATAGGCTTTGCATGATTGTATGCATGTGGTGCATGTGTGTGCACTTGTGAATTGTGCGATTATGCTTGCATGTCTGCATGCACAGTACACTTGCATGTATACATATGTGGTCCATGTGTGTAATGATGCTTTATGAAGTTTGAAAGACTTGTGATGTGCATACACAGTGCACATGTGTGCATGTACATAGTTATGCATGCATGCACAGATGCATGGTAGCATGTGTACAGAGATGCCCACACACAATGCACTATGCTTAAATATATGCCATCTTGCGTGTCTGTTTGCAAATGTTAATGTGCAGACACATGTCTGTGTATGTGATTACATGTGCTTATGTGTGTCTACATGGGTGTAGGTGGGCACATGGATCTAAATGTGTTTGTGCACATGGACATCTCATTTTTATTTTTAAAGAAGCTTTAGATTACATAAATATTACATCGAAAATATAGGGGATTCTCATATACCTCCTCCCCCTCCCACACATTCCCCCATTAACAACATCTTTCATTAGTGTGGTATATTTGTTACAATTGATGAACACATATTGAAGCATTGTTATGAACTGTGGTCATAGTTTACATTATGGTTTACACTTTGCACCGCACAATTTTATAGGCTTTGACAAATGTACAGTGGCCTGTATCCATCATTGCACTATCATGCAGACCAATTCCAATGTCCCCAAAATGCCCCATCTATCACCTATTCTTCCCTCTCCCTCCCCTCAGAACCTCTGGTGACCATTGTCTTTACAGCAATGTTACAAGTTCTTCCATTCCTAGAATAATGATAAGTCTACTTTAGTCCATAGTTGCATTCTCCCCTTATGTTTGCTCATTCCTCAGTTGAGGATTTGGGAATGGTGATGCCCACTCTGCTTCTGATTGCGAAGGAGCTTAGATCTTATGGGGCAGATGGATGGAACTGTCTTGCTTGCAGTTGTAGATACTCTCTGATTTTGGGGTTGGGCATTATCCATCCTGATTCTTTTGTTAGTTGTCCTGGGTGAGTCCAATGAACTGGAGAGTAGGTGTTGGCTGCAACTCTGCTGTGATTTAGGGCTCAACTGGCATATGAGGTGCTGGAAAATGTAAGTTTCTGAGACATATATTTAATGGGTAAAGTGCTAATTATAGGTTCAAATAAAAGGGGCAGACATCTGATTGTAGTGAGACCTTTTGGGGCCAGCTATGTTCTCCCCTCAGCGCGTATGTAAAAATAAATCCTATGTATTGTTGTGGTCACAAAACAACACAACACATGCAAGGCTCTGAAGCATTGATGAACAATGTGGATTTTACTGACGGTTTCCTGGGATGATGAAGTGGGACGCTACACCTAGCATCACCCTCCAGAAATTCTTCAAACACCACTTTATGCCATCATGGGAATGAGGAGTCCAGGCTGACTGTCCTGGCCAGCTGTAGTGGATTGAAGTACGTGCCCCACATTTAGACATGTTCTTAATCTTAGCTCACATTTTAAACAGGCACACTTGAAGATGTTATTTTGGTTAAGGTGTGGCCCAAATGAATGGAGGTGGGTCTTGATCCAGATTACTGGGGGTCTTATAAAAGGGAAAGTCACAGGAAGGAGCAGAAGCAGGAAGAGAAAGGGCAGAGGGGGATGCTAGCCTGTAAGAGCGACTTGTGGCTGGTGGGATGGCGAGTCCTAAGGCCAAACCTCCTTCTGACTCCGCCACCATTGACGGCTCACACTCTGACCTGGAAATGGGCTTGGGGAGCTGTGCCCATGGGTCCCACAGTGTGGTATAGGCCAGGCCTGGTTAGCTACCTCATCTGGCAGCCCGGACCCCCCACCTTGCATGAGGGAGTCATAGAGATGCTCATCTCTTCCCTGCCAGAGTGAGGAGGAACTCCTGCTCCACCCTTAGAGTTGGGGCACAGGTGCAGAACAGGCCCACAGAGAGCAGAAGGGTCTCTCCTTCCATCTCCAGGCCCTGCCTCTGCCTGTACCCAACCTCAGCCTAATGAAGCCCCCTGGTGTGACAGGGGCAGGTCTGTCTGGGCCCCATGCCCAGGATTATTGCTTTCTTACAGCTACTCCAGGGGCCTGCCATGCCTACCACAAGGAAGATGTGGCTGAGGGTAACATGCCAGGCATCTTCAGGGCTGCCATGTACAGTTGTGCAGGCTGTGCCCTGCCAAAGGGCTCCTGGCCAAGAAGGCAAGTACGAGCTGAAATCCAGCTTGTACCCTGGCTTGGGGCTATGTCCTGCAAAGGGAGAGGAGACATTATGTAATTCACACTAAGTCACCATATGGGCTAGCGTTGGTACTGGGTATTGATATACCCAGGGCAAAGAAAGCTGCCAGAGTAATTCAGCACATGGACGAGCTCCCAGGGGCTGAGCAGTCCTCTCCCACTAGACAGCCTCTGAGCAGGAGCAATTCACAGCTCTGATCAAGCCCAACATCCAGTCCATCTACCTGCCCAGAGCACCAATGAGGCCACAGCGGACCAAAAAGGAAAAGGGTGACCCTTGGGCCTCAGGACCAAGAGGCAAAGCTGAGGCCAACCCCAGCAGGGATCTCTGCCCATGCCCCCTGCCTCCAAGCGACCTCAGGCTTCACAGAATGCAGCCAGGCCTAGTGGTCAAGCCCCGTCACCACTGTGTGTTTGGGTAAATGGCCAAACTTCTCACTGCCTCAGTCTCCATCTCTGTGAAATGGGGGTAACAATAGCCCCTACTTCCTAGAACTACTTTGAAGATTAATGAAAGTTATAATAAAAATACCTGCCATTTATTGATCATTTTATATGTGAACTACTCCAAGTTCTTCACACACATTAACTCTTTCAACAAGAACCCTTTGGAGTGGAACTCTCTGCAGCTCCATTTTATTTTATTTTTCCTTTTTTACTTTATTTTTAAAGAAGCTTTAGATTATATAAATGTTACATCAAAAATATAGGGGATTCCCATATACCCCAATCCCTCTCCTTCCCACATTTCCCCCCATTAACAACATCTTCCATTAGTGTTGATACATTTGTTACAATTGATGAATGCATATTAAAGCATTGCTACTAACCATGGTCTATAGTTTAGATTATGGTTTACACTTTGCTCTGCACAATTTTATAGTACTTATGAACCTTGTTCTTGTGAAATTGAAACTTATCCTAGTAATGTATATTACCTCAGAGTTACCTCCTGAAAGCCTCCTGTTGCTCAAATGTGTCCTCTCTCTAAGCCAAACTCAGCATATAAACTCACTACCTCTCCCCCAGCATGGGACATGACTCCTGAGTATGAGCTTCCTTGGCACTGAGGGATTACTACCAACTGCTAACAATGCATTTGGAAAAAGACCTTGACCAAAAAGGGGAAATATTAAATACAAATGAGTTTTTATGGCTAACAGACTTTAAAGTGAGTCAGGAGGTTATTCCAGAGGTTAAGCTTATGCACATCACAGGAGGATCTCATTGACTGCCACAGTAAACAATGCCTCAAACAATGGTGCTCCTGAGGGCTCTAGAGACATCTGGACTCTATAGACAGAGCAGACAAGCCCAGAAAATCAGTGCCCCATCAGTGGGCCTTACCTTGGAATATATGATAACCTATATCCCCAGTGTAACAGAGCTAGACACATTTAAAATTTTCCCACACATGGTTCTTCTGCCCCTTTAATTTGAACCTATAATTAGCACTATACCCATTAAGTATGTGTCCCAGAGATTTAAATCTTCTGGCTGTTCATATGTCATTTGAATCCTGAATCTCAGCAGAGTTGCAATACCTACTCTCTAGTTCATCAGACTCACCAAGGACAACTAACAAAAGAATCATGATGGACAATGCCCATCCCAAAAGTCAGAGAGTATCTACAACTGCAAGCAAGACAGTTCCATCCATCTGCCCCATAAGATCTAAGCCCCCTCGCAACCAGGAGCAGAGTGGGCATCACCATTCCCAAATCCTCAAGGCTGAGGAATGAGCAAACATAAGGGGGGAACGCAACTGTGGACTAAAGTAGACTTATCATTATTCTAGGAATGGAAGAACTTGTAACATTGCTGTAAAGACAATGGTCACCAGAGGTTCTGAGGGGAGGGAGAGGGAAGAATAGGTGTAACATGGAGCATTTGGGGAACTTGCTCTGCATGACATTGCAATGATGGATAAGGGCTATTATACGTTTTGTCAAAACCAATAAATTGTGCAGTTCTGCTTTAGAGGTGAGAAATCTGGGGCTCAGAGAGGTTGAATAACTTACTCAAGGTCACAGCTGCTAAGGAAGGGACTGGGCCTCCAACCACTGTGCTAACTGCCTCTCCCACGTGAGAAAAAGCCTGGGAAGCTCCTAGCACAGTGCCTGGCACAAAGCTAGCACTGAATAACTGTCACATTTACCTTTGTCGTGTTCTGATGGGCCTGCCTGGCTTGGGGTTGTCTCTGGAAGTTGCTCTGTCAGCCTCAGCTGATGGCCCACAGCCGGGGTCTGGCTTCCCATTATTCCCAACACCCATCCCCGGTCTCCAGGAACCCCAGGCCCTGATGCCCCATCAGAGGCGGCTCTGGGTCTGCAGCTGACATGCCCTTAATTGGTTTGACCACTTGCTGAGCCCTGGCGAGGGCATTATCAGCCTGTCTCTGTCTCAGGTAGTGATGGGCTCCCAATAAGCAGCTTTGGAGAGAGATGGCGAAGAGATCTGAGGCGCAGAAGCCCATTTTCTTCCTCCTGCTTGCAGATGAAGTGGCAAGTGACCAAGGGGCTTCTTTCTGGAAGAAGACCCCACCCTCTAGCCATAGAGATGACTCATCTCCAGCAGGCACTTGGGGGCTGTCAGGAAAAGCTCCTAATCCCCAGATCGCTGTGGATGCAGTAAGCTTTGGATGGGGTGGCAGTGGCTGGGATGGAAGTGAGGCAAAGTGACCTGGTGACTTAGGGCAGGTACACTGTACGGTCCTGACCCTCTGAGCTATCCCCAGCTCAGCCAGAGGGGCAGGTGTGTTTCATAACCCAGGCCCTCCTGGACTGTACTGGTGATACTGTACTTTCGTAGGGGCATTGTCGCATAATTCAGGATGTGCCAAAATGTCCCATCGCCTTGATGCCTGGTGTTTTGTAGGCCACTATCTGAGGCAGTCTTATTTAGGGACAACCTGCCTTTGAATCCAGGCTCGACCACTGACAAGCTGTGTGACCTTCGACAAGTGACTTGACCTTTCTGTGCCTCCATTTTCTAATTTATCAAATGGTGATGACACTAAATCTAGCTCATAGCATTGTGCTATGGATTAAATATATGATTCCATGGAAGTATCCAGAACAATGCCTGAGGCAGAATAAATACTCAGTGCCTATGAGTTGCCATTCTTCCTTTGTGTTTTTTCCACATGATACATTGTATGATAGAGGACTGTTGGAATGGTGACAGGTTATGTTTCCCTCAGTCAGCTGAAGGGCCTTGAATCTGTTGTGTGATGTGTCTGGACGGTGGTTTCCTGTGATTCCATGAGAAGACCTCCAGGGATGGGATTTCTGGAGTTAGAGCATATTGTACATGGGATGGTTAGTCTCAGCTGCTGAAGAAGGATTTGGAAGCCTCATCTGAGCCCAAAGGAACAAGTGACAGAGTTCATT
>PVKH010032141.1:0-12228 GCA_004027955.1 Chaetophractus vellerosus | reverse complement strand
AATGTGTACAGCCATTTCTCAGCTTGTCTCAATCTCCTCTACTAGATTAGAACCTTTTTAATAATAAGACCTTTATCTGTAGATCTCTGCTCTCTGTACACCACTTTCTCTCACAAGGCCTTGTATAGGGAGTGTATATATTTGTGATGGATTAGACTATTGCTGAATTGCACTCATTAAAAATCTTTCTAAAATATATCATGACTCTGTCTTAGTCTTCCAGAACCACTATGACAAATACCAGATGATGGGCTGACTTAAACAATAAGCATTTAGTGTCTAATGGTTTTGAAGGCTGGAAGTCCAAAATCAAGATGACAGCAAGGCCACACTTTCTCCCAGGGTCAGTAGCGCTCTGATCAGGGCAGTCCTCCATCACACGGTGACCTCTCCCTCTCCCCTCTGGCTTTTCCGACTTCTGGCTTCTACTGACTGACTGTGTCTGAATTTCCTCCCTTAATAAGACTTCCAGTAATACCAATTAAGACCCACCTTGATTCCATTTGGCCACACCATAACTGCAAAAGGCCCTGTTTACAAATGGGTTCTCGCATACAGGAGCACAGATGAAGTTTAAGAACATGCCTTCAGGTGTGGTACATGTTTTAATCTACTACAGCCCACTCTCCAGAGCCCCAAAAGACATGTTCTTCCCACATATAAAATACATTCACCCCATGCCAACATGCCCAAATCCCTAAGCCTTTTCAGTAATGACTAAGTCCAAAGCCTCATCCAAACCAATTCTGAGGTGGTCCATCCTTAGGTAAAATTCATCTCCTTCCATGAACCTGTGAAACCTAGAAAACAAGTTATCTGCTTCTAAAACACAATGGAGGGACAGACATAAGATAGACATTCCCATTCCAGAAGGGAGAAACAGGAAGGAAAACAGGGGTCAAGGTCCCAAACAAGTTTGAAACCCAGCAGGGCAAACTCCATTAGCCTCCAAGTTCTTAGAATCATCTGTGGATCAATGCTTTGTCCTCCAAGCCTGCTGGAGCAGCAACCTCACTCTTTCCAAATGCTAGGGCAGTAGCCATGCTCTCCTCAAATTCTGGGGCCTATGCTCCACACTCTCCAAGCACTGGGGTGGGAGCAGTAAGGAGAAACCAGGCCATACCTTCCATAGCTGAAATCTCCCCAGCTAAATGCCCAATTTCATCACTTAGAAGCTCTGCCTTCCATCCTCTATCATTAAACAATTTTGCCAAGTTCTCTGCCACTTTATAACAAGGATCCTTTCTTCCAGTTTCCAATAACACATTCATCATTTTCTTCTCAGGCCTCACCAGAAGCATCTTTCACATCCAATATTTCTACCAACATTATATTCATGATAATATATGTATTCTCTAAGATGACAGAAGCTTTCTCTACAGCCCTCTTCACTTTTTTTCTGTGCCCTCAGAAGAAACACCTATAATTTCCACATCTCTACCAACAGTCTTTTCAAATCAATCTAGGTTTTTATTATCCAAAGCCTTAAAATTCTTCCTGCCTCTACCTATTACCCAATTCCAAAGCTAAGTCCACATTTTTAGGTATTTGTAACAGCAGCATCCCACTCTACTATAGGATACAAATGAGAAGAAAAAAAGATCAATGTCCAAACCCTTATCTTTCACTCCACTAGGCCTAAACAAATAGCTTTCAATGGTGATAACCACTATTATCACTGGAAGCAAGAAAAAAATGTTACTAGATCTAACAGCACCAGACCCAGATTGCCTGCTTCCATTCAACACAGCACTACAGAGAAATTTCTCTGAACTCTTATATAATTTCAGCCCTTTGGCTGGGCAGATAAAATACTAACCCTCTTGGAAAATCTCTTTCTTAGTCATTTTTAAAATCTAAATAATGACTCTACTATGTGCTAGGGGCTGAGGACTTAAGAATTTAAAGTGCACTGTTCTTCCCTCAAGGAACTTATACCCCAGGGAGGGAGGCCATCAGAGAAACTGATAAGAGCAGGAAAATAAGGTGGAAGTGGTTCCATCTGAACCCAATCTGACAGGTGCTTCTTCCCAGCCAAAGCCTGGGCCATAGGTGCATTTTTAAATCCTGGGCTCAGAGCCCACTTGTTATCCTCTGGCATGTCCAGTTACCCATGGCCATGCTTTGTGCCTTGACATCTTCAGAGTGGTGATTTTGTTGCATCCTCCAGGATTTTTCTGGCTTCTTCCCTGGTTGCCATTTTTCCTCTTTCTCCGTACACTGTGGCTCACACACCTGTTTGTGTGCTATTCTTACTTTGCCCCTTTAGGTAAACAGTATTTTGAGATAGTAATCGTTTCTCCCCTGTATTTACTTGTACCCTTCTCCCCATTCAGGCTGGTAGCAGTCTTGCTATACCATGACTTCTGGAAGGCAGGCATCAGGGCCCAAACCAGAATAAGTCAACAAGTCTTTCTGTTTTTAACAAAAACATATTTTAGCCCTTAGGAGAGCTTGGTGGTTTGGGGAGAAGATGGGAGAAAGTGTAGAGAAGCAATAGGAAAGGGCCTCCATCCTTCCCACCTTTTCTGCTCTTTCTGGACTGTAAAGAGATGTCTGTAGGCTAGAGAAAGGAAGGAAGAGAAAAGAGATGCCAAAGGGTCTCAGAGCTGCCATGCTTCCCTATGCTCCTCCCATTTTGACAGCCAAAATCCAAGAATAAGAGCTGTGTGGGGTTTTAAGATAGGCAGCATCACATGGCTGGCCATGGGAGATTAAAAGAGGTCCTGGTAGGAATGCTGGCAGCCAGGGACAATCTCCATGGATTGATGACCAAGGACCAGATTCCCAATCTGTACCCTGATGCCTCAGCACTGCGTAATGGGAGGAGAAAATTCAAATAAATGAAATTAAGTTTTCCTCCAGACTGAAAGGATGGGCATTCATTATGAAAGGAGCCAGATTTATAAATGATAAAGATATGGCATCTTTAACATACCTGAGCTGTGTAGGCTGATGCATTCTAGCACAAATGACTTTCTAGATGTTCCCCATGCCCAACAAAACACTGTTTTGTTCCAGATATAAATCTCAGGTCTTGTTCTCTTTCTCTGTAATCCAGACCAATATTTCAAACTGCTTTCTAAATAGGTCACTTCAAATCTAGCGTGTCTTAAAGTGAATTCTATCTCTTTGACTCTTTCTCGCCCCATCCTGCCAACCTCAATACCTAAACTAGAAACCTTATAGATTATCTTAAATTCCTGTATCTCCCTCACTACCCAGACCAGTCAGTTCTACCTCAGGAATTGCACTTAAATATGGACTGTTCTCTCCATTGCCTCAGCCATGTCTGTGAGAGACCCTCATCATCTGCCTGCTATATTTATGAAACAGCCTCCTAACTCGTGATTTCAGATGCTCTCCTACGCTGTCCAAGGCATCCAAGGTCCTAGATGTTTTAGGCTTCTTAGTAGATAAAATCTGTATTTCTCAACAGGGAATATGGGATTCTGTCTAAATATGGTCTCTGGCTACGTCATCCCTCTTACTCCTACACATGCATGCACACGCACGCACACGCGCGCGCACACACACACACACTAGAGTTCTAACACACTCCCATGAGCCAAGAGCTGATTATTGCTCAGCAGTGGATCAGGAAGCAGGAAGCTTGTGGCTTGGTCAGGATGCTAACTAAGCTGGTTGAGCCTAAGTTGGCATGAAGGAAGTTAGGACAAGGGAGGGAAAATCTTGCTGTGGTTTGCTTCTAGAATTTTCTTATGGTTCAAGGAAACAACCCCAGGAGAGCCAGTTCCTTGGGATGATGATAAGGTGGAAGACAACTAAAGCTTCTGAACTCTACAAGACTACCCCAGCCATCCTCTGATGCTGCTATTCTCATGGGATTTTTGTAGGTACAAAGTGACAGTTTGGTGGGAAATTCTCTGTAAACTACAAAGTACTATACAAATATAAGGAATAGCTATTTTTTTTTCTAAATAAATATTCATTCACTTCTGCCTTTTACAATTCAAAATTCTTTAGAAATCTACAAGCCACAGAGGGTGTCTGTCTTATGCAAAAAGGAAATGCCATCCCCATGACCATTCACATAATTTTTTAATGAAAGAGTGTTGGGAAATGGCAGGGTAGCTTTTGCTGAAAACATGGGAATCCATATGAATTCAGAAACGTTACACCACAATTGTTATCATCGGGGCAGCCCCGTTGTGCCTTGATTGAATTTTTAATATTCTTTCTTTTTAATCTTGCATGACTCTCCCTGGCAAAGACACTCCAAAAAGAACAGACGCTTAATAAACGTTCGAACCTGGGGACGAGCTGTTTGTAAAACTCGCTGTCTATTAAGTAATTGTAGGTTAGGCTGAATAAAATGGTTTATGGAGCCTAATAAAGCCATGGTGAAGCCTCATTAAATATGTCACTTTTTATGGCCCTCTTCAGCATGGAAAACAAATAATATGTCCTTGTTCTCCAGAGACTGCCCTCATCCCCAAATTTGCTTTGCAATTGACTTGCATGTAGATAAGGTGTGCAAGCTGGTTTTACAAAATGAAAGTGGAACCAGTTCTCTGCCACTTACCAATACACTTTTAAAAAATGAGGAGGAATAAAGTTTTATTTCAGTATTCCCCAAGCTGTGTTCTATGGAAGGCTAGTTGTGTAAGATTTTAACATGTATTCTGCAAAAAATAAAAAAGGAGGCAACCATAAGCAAATAGGTTTGGGAAACTATTGGTTAAACAAAGATAAGCAGTTTTCTTCCCTGCAGGATATTTCAGAGCCTTTAATAGGCCAAAGTACTTTGTGAATCTCCAAGAAGGGAATAAAGTATGTAGAGTCCCTACTAAAATTATTTGACTATACAACTTGTTTCCAGCATAACACAGTATAAAGAACAATAATGTTCCATCAAACACAGTTTAGAAGAGGCTGTTTTATTTAATAAAGCCAAGTAACCAATGACAACCAGTTCAATAGTTTCCAGAACATCATATTTCTCATTGAAAGTCCTAAACAAGGAAACATTCGCTTGTAGCAATATCACTACAAGAAGCGTGAGACAGACTCATCTGCAAATGAAGTTTTGAGTAAAACACATTAAGATTTCACTACAGCCTGAGGATCCATAATTCAATATTTGAAGCCATTGTTTCTCTTATTGAGAATAGAAAACAAAATTGCCAAAAAGAGGTTGTCATATTTTCTACATTTTGCTACAAGAAGACAATTCTTACTAAAGCACAGGAAGGAAAATATTAAGAGCCCAAAGTCAAGTGTAGGTACTATCCATGTTTCCCCTTGTAATTACAAAAAGCATCATAAAGGTAGCAAGCTTATTAAGTAAAGTACTATAGCAAGAATGGCCAGAGCGACCAAGAACAGGAATCACATAGTGAAAAGTCTCTCGTGTGAGTCTATGTTGTTATAGTGCAGTGGATGCTGATGGCTCCCCTCCAGGGTCCCCTTCACCTGGTTGGGGCACCCATTCCCTACCTGCCATAAGCGTTGGCTGCTAATGGCTCCAGGGCTTTCTTCCCTGGAGAACTGCCCTCTGTGGACCAGGAGTCACCTCAGCTAGAAGATTACATGATTCACCCACCCCAGGGCAGCTCACAACCAATGAGTAACTGTCATAGGGTACAAAAGGCTGACCTTCCTCAAGGCAAAACCAGCTATGTGGTGCAATCCATACCCCAGAGCTCCCCAAGAGATCAGGCTTTCGCTGGCCTCCATTTGAGATCACAACCATGCTTAACTCCTTGCCTTGTGCTATCCTACCTCCCTTACTCTCTTTCTCCCGAAAACAAAATCATATACACCCAAATCCTTGCCTCAGGCTCTGCTCTTAGGGAATCTAGACTAAGACACAGTTTAGAACTTGATCTAAAGAGACACCTTTTTCTCTTAATTACAGTGTTAAAAGAGCTCACAATGGCCAGTCTGCCTACCTGCTTCAGGATGTTTGCCTCGTGTTCCAATAAGAAGACACAGAGTAGTAGTTCACAAACTGTGCCTCCAGACCATGCACATCAGAGTTATTGGATGCTTGTTAAAAAAAATTACAGTGTGCCATGGTCCCCCCAGACCTATTGAATCAGGATCTCTGGGAATGTGACACGAAAATATTTAATGACAAGCTCCCCAAGTACTTTTGATGCATGCTAGAGTTTGATAACCACTGTTAGAGGCCATGGGTTAGCTAGCCCCCCACTTTCCCATAGTAAAAGAGAGATACTCTCCAGGCAAACTAACTTAGCTTCTGACCTTCTGCCTACTGACAAACCCCTCTGAGAAAAAAACAACATAAGAAATTCCAAGTGGAAATTCCCAACAGGATCTACAGAAGAAAAGACATGAAACCCAACCAGATTATTGTCTTGGCTAATGACAAATTACTGCAAATGTGAATTTTGTTTCATTTCTTTAAAAATTGAAAAATGTGATTTGAGATGACACTCTCTAAATAAATAAGTTGGAGAAGCTCTATTTAATCATCTCAAATAAATTATCTCCAAGTAGTTAGGAGCTACGGGAAGGAAGAAAAGCTGAAAACATTTTTTCTGAGCACAATGCAGAAAAGATTTACAGTCACTCATAAACATCTAAATTGCCACATTTATTCATCTCACAAAAGTTGACGGTTGTTTGAAAGTTATTTACCTGAAATGGCTCAGACCTCTGGATACACTGTGAAAAGCACCACTCAATGCAGACCTCGACAATCACATGATGGCTGCAGCTGAGAGCAAAGTACCTCAATCAGCTGGACAATCAAAAGTAACCACAGGTATAAGTTAGTGACAGTAGAACAAAGAGAGCAAACCTGCTGTCCACCATGGGACCAAGGCGGGTCAAGAGAATCAGAGGGTGGGTGGAGATGGCTTCTAGGGTCTGGTGTTTACCAAACAGTTAGTTCAAGCCTAGACTGTTTGGCAGGCAGAAAATCCTTTTTATTGTTTGTTTTGTTTGTTGTGTGTGGTGGGGTTTTTTTTTTGTTGTTGTTGTTGTTGTTGTTTATGGCCCAAGAGAAAAAATGGTTTTGATTCCATGCCAAACAGAGCATGTACCCAGTTCCTCACTGACTGGCATTTCTTGATGACCATCTCAACAGGGATCCCAAAATGAATCAGCCACCCCTGGAAGACTCACCCACCCCAGAAGATGTTCCTAATAACTATCTGTGCTTGGTTAATAGAGAATAACAGAACACACTTCTAGCTAATCAAAGTGAAGCACCTTTTTCAAATCCCAGATATCCAAAAAGTTCCCTGGTAGAAGAAGATTGGCTTATTCAATGTGGCTGTTTCCTCCTGAAAGTTAAAAACAAGGAGTGTGCAATGGAAAATCTAAATACAAAATTCAAAGAGAAGTCTAAACTTGCAAGTTATAAAAATAAAGAGCAATATTTTTAAAGAGAGATATGCCAAATATAAAGCATTGCAAACAACACATTTTTGTAAGGAAAGGTTTCTCTACGGGTATGTACATGTAATTTCCAAAGTCCATAGTGGTTCTAATGTGTCACTTTAAAATGAACTCAAAGTTCCCTGGAAAATGTATTATAGAGTGGCTCCTTTTTGGCAGAAAGTTGTAAGATATCACTGGATGGGATTACCATTCATATACTTGGGGCTACCACACCTGCCAAGAGCCTGGTCCTTGCTTTTTTTTCACAAGCAGCTCTCTTGATGTGTGTGGTGATTTGAAGCTATATGTACCCCCAGAAAAACATGTCCTTAAATCTAATCTATTCCTGCGGGTGTAAACCCATTGTGAATAGAACTTTTTGATGAGGTTATTCAGTTAAGATGTGACCTACCTCAGCCAGGACAGGTAATCCTCTTACTCCAATCTTTTATAAACAAAATAATTACAAAGAGAAAGAAAGCCATGGAAGCAAGACGCTGAAATTAACAAAACTCAGAAGGGAGAGACCAGCAGATGCCGCCATGTGCCTTGCCATGTGGCAGAGGACCCAAGGGTTGCCCACAGCCAGTCTTCAGGAAGAAAGCATTGCCTTGATGATGCCTTGATTTGGACATTTCCATGGCCTCAAACCGTAAGCTGATAAATTCCCATCGTTTAAAGCCAACCCATTTCATGGTGTCTGCTTTAAGCAGCCTAGGAAAATAAAATGGTATGCCTCAGCAAACTGACAAGCATCAAGAGGTTGTTGATCGTCTGAAAAGCTTGAGATTTTCAGACACAACAAAAAGGAAGAAGGACTGTTTCGGAGGAAAGACTCTTGTACTGGACAACACTAAAAGCAGTTAATGCTCCAGGCCACCATCAATAAACACTGACTACTGTCTGGGGTCAACAACAGTCACGCTGCCCTGCCAGACTCAGGAAAGATAGGAAAAGACATGGTGACTATAAATCCCTCTCCTTACACGAATTCCTATGGTGATGCTAGGATAAATCATCTAACTGTCATTTCACAGGCACATGGAAAAACACCAGGTTCAAATAACCTTATGTGACTCCACGAAGAACCAGCCTTGGAGGACCCATAAAGCTCTTCAAACACAGGGGCAAAGGAAGCATAGGGTATCACAAAAGGTATCAAGAGATATAGGGTATCACTGAAATGAATGCTGGAATTAAAATTATGCAATATTATTCCTACAGTTAGCATAAAGTTAAGCAGAGTTGCTTAAAAGTCAGGAATCCTAATTAAAAGCAACTGCAATAAGAAAATATATATATATTTCTGGGTATAGGTAATATTTTGTTTCTTGAGCTAAACAAATAGTTACACAGGTTTTTTCACTTTGTGAAAATTTATTGAGCTGTAAACTTTTCTGCATGTATGCTATGTTTCAATTAAAGTTTACTTAAAACAAAGCAACTGTGAACCATTAAAAAAAAACAGTCCATCAAAAAACAGAATACAATTGCAAACTGTGATTTAAATATAGTGTCTTGTGATACTAGTGAGGGATGGGTGTTCAGATCTCAAATGCCCAAATCTGCAAATACCACTTTAGAGAAGAACAAAGCCCCATTGAGATATGGTGCTAATACAAGCCAGGCACTTTCCAAGTGACTGGTTCTGGACCCCAGCCTGGCCTGCAGTCTTTGAGAATCAAATCTGTGCTTCAGGAAAATGACAAATGATACTGAGACAGGTTAGTATAGGGAAAGGGGGAAGACTGAGTCACAGCTGGGGCCTGGCAGAGAACATGGCCGTGAAACCCCGCCTAGAAACTCCCTGAGGGAAGGCTGTTGCTAATAACAAAGCTGGAGAGACCCAGCTGAGACTGGGCTCAAGAGGAACCACCGGATAACTCCAAATAAAAGGCCTCCTCATTGGCCCCCTGAGAGCTAACAGGTGGGGATTATAAAGCAACCAATCAGAATAGCAAACAGGGGGCATCTCCCCAACATTAGGAACGGAGAGGAGGAAAGGCCTAGCCCAGGGCCCGACGCACACATCTCACCCTATAGCACGCCCGCACCCATGTCTGAGGTTGTGTACTAGCTCTTTTCTTGTTTCTTAATAAACTCTTTACCACCCTTGCCTACCCTATGGTGTGTCCTTAAATTCCTTTGTGCAACATAGCCAAGAACTTAGAAGTCAGAACCCAGAGTGTTTTGCTAACAATACCTGTTTAGTATCACTCACAAAAAATAAAATCCCATTACAATAATGTCCTCAAATGCCAAGTTACTGTACAAAGTTGGGGATATAAGCAAAACCAAAGGTACCAAGACTGACTATGAATAGTCTGGGCAGAAAGGGTTATCATGGGCCACAGGCTAAATATTAATGGGGTAGGAAACGCCTTTTCTGAAAAGTTAAAATTAGATATGTCACATACTCCTGGTTAACAGAACTTGGACCTTTGTTTTACATGAGAAAAATTCAACAATGACACTGAGCTCTAGTAATGGGAGTTGACACAAAAGGGCTGCTGGAACTAATCGTTCAGCCATCCTAGACTAGACACTTACTAAAGGATGATATTTAGTTTGGGTGAAAAACAATTGAGCAAATGGTGGAAACCATACAGCACAATAAAATTATCACTTGTGAGGAAAACCTAAAGGTACCAGAGTAGTTAGCCTCTGAAGAAGCAGTTGTGGAAAGTGTTTAAGAGCAGTTGGCCTGTTCCACCGACTTAACAGCTCCACCCACTTTGTCTTGAACCAGTTAACTTTCTGTGCTTCCATTTCTTCATATGTACACAGGGTGATAATAATTGCCCCTACCCCATGAGGTCTCTGTGAGTCAAATGAGTTAATATGTGGAAAGTGTGCCTGCCTCCTAGTAAACCATATACATTAATGGACTATTAAAGAAGGAGAAATCGCTTTGTTACTCTTCAGTGTTAATAAATAGCACCCAAGAAATAGTTTTCCTTTCCTGACTTAAAGCAAAGGAAAAGAAAGGGGAAAGCAAAGCCAGTTGTGGGACAGGAGTCAGGTACTCAAACACACATTCTATATTCATAAATGCTTGAACTGTAAATACCTCCCTAAAGCAGGTTTTTTTTTATTTCACCCCATTCATACTATGATGTAAATGACAGCTGTCAGGATCCTTTCCAGGGACTAATTTGAGAATTGGAATACAGAAGTTCCCTAGGGCACTGAACACTTGAAAGTTGAAAAGAGAGTCTCAAGAACCCAGCAAGAGGAGGAGAGGCTAAGGATGTGTTGGAGGCCAATTTCATAAATTTTTCCATAATCAGCCTGCACACATGGAACTATTTCTTTATGAAAAAATTTTAAAGAAATAATCTGGTTTCTGAATAAGATTGTGGCTGGAACAAGTAGTCTAGGAAGATTAATGTTAGTTGGAGGACAGCCGGAAGATAATATTGGGAATGTATAACAATGATTTTGGAAGCAGATGAGGAATATGGTTAAGAATATAAATACAGGAATGTTCTACTCCGGGGTGTTAAGAACATGGAGATGCATGGGAAAAATAAAGCTAATGTAATTTATGGACTATAGTTAGCAACACTGTGATGTTTTTGTAGCAAAAGCAAAGTTGGTACTATATTAATTCTAAAGATTGATAAAGGAATATGGGGTTTGGTTTTGTGAGACATGAGTACGATTAAGCATTTTTTTCTCTTCATTTTTTTTCATTAATAAGGGTAACGACTATGTCATTTAACTAATCTCTGTTCATCTGTGTATCTTTCTGAACACTAGAGGAACAACTGAATTAGCAGCTGGAATTAAATGAGGTAAAAGCACCGGAAAATAACTTTTTAGGAGTAATGTTTCCATAACTTGTTGAGCTGCCTTTTTCTGTTCTTTTATTTTTGTAACTTTGAAATAAAGTTGTTTTTTAAAAAGAAATAAAAAAGTAAAGGGCTTTAAACTTGAATTATCAGACAGCTGCTAGAACTTCACAGGTATTTTACCTGTGTGAAAACATGTTTAATGTTAAACTGCAAGACTAATGAAGAAAGCTATAGAAAAATGCATTTGTGCAATTTTAACACTAATAGAGAAGCAGCCCGTTGGGAACATAGTTTTTTTAATGTATTTTAAGTATGGAACTAGAGTGTGGTTAAAAACAGTCACCCTGTGGAATGATACACATCTTTAGAAATCTGTGATCAGCTTTCAGGGGTGATTTAGGAACTGACTATAAACGTCTACCATAAAAGTTAGCATGCCATCTCCAAGTGAGAACTTCTTTTTTATGAAACAAAGGCTTATGGAGGTCTTCCTGGAAAGCGTGGTTGCCCTGAATCTAACTTCACACCACTCTTTTGGTCTGTGCAGGCCTGAGGCAGTGACCCATTCCTACATATCCTCTGGAGAGCCTTTCAAGGCCTGTGGCTCTGCAATAAAGAGATACCTTACAAGAAGGAAATCCACATGCAGAGGAAACACTTCCATTGAAACACTCCTTCTAGGCTAGATTTCTCCACATTATCTTCTCCTGGGAATTCCCTCTTAATTCAGGACAAGAAATATCCAGGTATAAATCTCCCACCATGCTGCTCTTCACAAAGAGAAAAAAAAATCAATTTCTTTCTCTGATATTGAGTTCAGGGTGGTTAAAAGTAGTTGATTGGTAGAAATTATTATGTCTACACAGCCACATTAAAATCATCAGCAGAATATCATTCTTCTCAGGAAATGTGAATGGCATTATTAAGGGTTTAAGGAGCGTGATGTATACAGCCTACATGAAAGTGTTTGGAAAATGGATGGTAAATGGATAGATGGATAAACAGATAGATAAGGGGGATTGATAGATTAATGGATACATAGAACGATACAGAAAAT
>PVKH010032140.1:0-12219 GCA_004027955.1 Chaetophractus vellerosus | reverse complement strand
TAATCTCTAAAATGATTCTTGAGGGCTTCCGTGAAACTCAGATCTCTCATCCAAACTCCTCTTTCAGGTCATGTGTCAGTGGATGGAAAAGCTCAGGAAAGACCTGTGCCGGTTCTGGAGCAGTGTTGTCCCCATCGTCTTTATGTTTCTGAACGTCATGGTGGTTGGAATCCTGGGAGCAGCTGTGGTAATAACCATCTTAAAGGTGCTTTTCCCAGTTTGTGAATCCAAGTAAGTATTTCTTCCCTTTGAGACACCATGCATGTCTGATGACTAAACAGTGACTTATATTTACCAGACATTAGAGTACAGAATCTAAAAATTAAGGAAGGGGAAGACAAGTGGGAGGAAAAGTAACACCTACGATTTTTCTAGTCCGTATTCCAATTTTAGCAAAGTTAAGGAACATTTATTGATAACTGTTTTGATCAAGACACTTTTAGGGATTCGGATGTGAATAAAATCAACTCTGCTCCCTAGGAACTGAAAATCTAATAAGGAGAGATAAGTGTACAAATCCCCATAATGGAAAATGCAGTGAGTGTAGTAAGGGATATAAACAAAACACAGGATTTCACGCCAAAGTATCCATTAAAAAAAAGTTAATTTCAAAATACCAGCATATTCATTGCAGCATTTTCTCAGGGCACATCCTCAGTGTTTATTAGTGGGGGCTTCGCTGAGTGACGGCCCGCAGGTGCAGTGAGATGCGCTGCAGGTCTAAATGCTCATGTGGGAGAAGTCTAAGCTGGGGGGGGGTGGCACGCAGAACAATATGAGCGGGTGTGTGTGTGAAAGTATACGTCATTTCTGGAATGAAATAAAACCAACCCTCCCTTAGAAGAGTGGGAATGCGCACAGAGGTGGGAGACTTCTTTTTCTCTTTTCTCCCTCTATATAGTTTGGTATATTGGGTGTTTTTGTTTGTTTTTTTAACCATAAGAAATGATTAGTTTTATAATAAATTTTAAAATGAATTAGTTAAAATGACTAATCATTTAGCTTGTGAAAATGTTAAGTCTTTGCGGAAGTAAACCTCAGTGGACTTGACCAAAATGTTTGGCTTTGCTAAATGACCTTGAACGATGTTGGAAAGACCACAGGCTTTCCAGAGAACAGACCTCATTTGAACACGTGCTGCTGCACAGCTGGGTGAGGTCTGACACCCTCACCGTCCCGTGTAAGGGAGAACTCAGACCTCCCGGGAAGGGAGGGCCGTTAGAGCAGCTGAGCACCTGCAGACTAGAGAGATTAGTGCCCCCCAGCTTCTGGTTTGGGTTTCCCCCAAAGAACTGGTGTTGCCATTCCTTTCTGATAAAGAGAATTCCATAATTTACAGTTTCTTTCCTTTCCCCTTTGGCTGCCAGGAATCACAGTTTTGTTTTTTGGTTTTTTTTTTAGTTTAGTTTTTTTTATCTTTATTGTACAAGCCTGCATAGAAGAGAATGTTGTAAAGTTTTATTTTACCTGTTTTGTCATGGCCTCCTCTGTGGGAGAAGAGGCAACATAGAATTAAAAACCAGCTCCGCAGTGTACAATGGCAGATGGCCTGAGGGTACCTTCTGGCAGTGGGAGATGGATTCAGTACAGAAATGCATGAGCAGTTAACTGACAGTCCCCCTTTACTTCCTGTTCTCTCTGTGCCTACAGGGGTGGTGGTGGGCTGCTGGGTGGGCCTCTCTGCCCCAGGTCCTGGGGGTGGCTGGAAGTGCGTGCTGGATGATCAGGACTGCTGCACAGCCGAGGCTCGGCCCCTTCCCCCCGCACGTCCCACAGGGCTTCCCACACCTTCTCAGGCCGCAGCCCCACTCGGGTGCCAGCAATTTTAGCTTGGTTCCCCTAGGCTAAGAACGACTTCTATCTCATTCTTAACTTGGTGGGATATGTATGTCTATAGGCAACTATGTAGTACTTCACACCTTGAATCAGATTGGACACTGCCACCCTCATTTCCTATTCAACATTAGCTTTTGGGTAATATTTGCTTTTATCATATAACTAACAAAAACCCAGCTTTGCAAAGACATGACTTCATGGACAGGAACGCAGGATGTTCAGTGTAACTGTCAACAGAAGCCTCTTAAACATTTCAAATAGTCTGTGCTGCCCCAGAGGCCTCAGTGCAGTTTGGGAACCACGATGTAAGAGCTTTCCCTGTCAATACAGAGACTTATTTGTGCTTTTTATGGCTGCATCATTTTCCACATATGGATACACCACCATAGAACCACTCCCTGACATTTCACATCACATCCAGTAATGCTTCAGTGTGCGTTCCTGTATATCTCTTTTCACATGTGGGTTTATATAGAAAAGATTCCTAAAAGTGAAGTTATTGGGTCAAAGGATATATGCATTTAACATTTCCTTAACACCTGGTATTAATCTTTTTTGTTTTTGCCTCTCTGGACCAAAAAAAAAAAAAAAAAATCATTTTAATTTGCATTTTCTTGATACTAATGAGGTCAAGAAACTCTTGTGATCATTGGCTCATGTTTCTTCTCTGACTTGCCTATTAGAGCTTTTGTCTGTTACACATATATAATACATATTCCAGTTGTTTTTTATCCCTCCATTTGTCTTTTGCCCTTGTTTATGGTATCTTGTGTATATAGAAGTTTTAAATTTGGGTCAAAGCAATTCACTTTTTCCTTTCTGGCTTCTAGAGTTTTTATTTTGCCTAAGTAGGCCTTTTCCATCTTAAAATTACACAATATTTTAAAATTCTTCATACTGTAACTTTTCTGTGTAGTTGAAGCTAGAGATCTGATTTTGTTTTCCAAATGGACGGGCTACTGTCCCATCAATAACTGGCCTACTGACTTGGCACGTGTTATCATAAACTAAACCCCCACACGCATTAGTCTGTTACTGGACTCTTTACTGTCCCACTGGTCTATTTGTCTGTCACTGTGCCAGTACTACAGTTTTAATTACAACAGATGATTAAGGCAAGTCTCCCTTTTCCTCACTGCTTTTTAAAAACAGGTTATGGCTATCCTTGCAGTTTCTGCCTTGTCAGCGTTAGGATCAGCTTGTTCAGTTCTATAAACACTAACCTCTACTGATGTTTTGATTAGGACAACTTTAGTCCAATCCAAAGGTCCACTCTCTAATAAGGTACTTTAGTAACAGAGAAAAACGGCCTAAGGTCTAAGGTTGCCATCCAGTGATGAGTATTGGTTAGAAAGCTGTTTGGACCTAGTTATTCTACCCAACCTGTGCAAACCAAGGGCTCTAACGCTGCCTTGGGGACCCTGGCTTATCCTGTCTCTTCTTCCCATAGCACCAAGAATAAGCTTCCTCTTGTCCCTTTCTGTCCCCTCAGTCAGCTTTATTAAGGTTATCTTTGGGTTCAGAGTTTCTATGACCATTAGAAACTATTAACTAAAATGAAACAAAAGCATCAGACTCTAGCTGACTACTTATAAGTAGTCCTGCCTTACCATAGGTAGAGAATGTGTTTGACTTGGACAGTAATTAATTCTCTTATATTTCAGAGGGATCCTACAGTTGGACAGAGTGAATGTCATACCTGTGACAGCCATCAACTTAGATGGAGATGGTCCTGAGAAAACAGCGAAAAACCCTGACGAAAAAACACGGATTTAAGAGTTATCTCAAATCATGTTTTGCCACTTGATTATAATTTTCTTTAAATCATTAAGAACCAGTTTATAAACTTCAGAAAGTGCTAAATTCCTAAGACTGCCTAAAAATTGGCCTTTAAAGTGACACGTTACAGATCAGCTTATTCCTAGAGCAGAATTGGATGTTCAGGTGGTGAAATAAGAAAAATTTAAAGTGGAAAGAAGACATGTGAAGAGACTTTGGAATTACCAAAAAAAAAAAAGACAAAATGCCATATGCCAATAACTTTTTAAGGTGCCTTTTAAAGGAAATTATAGCCACTTAATCACTTTATAATGTATAAGAATTTATGAGAAGCACTTTATGAAATTCTAATTTAAAATTCAAGAATTTAAAACTTATTTTTCTATTCAGTACACTGTGTCTTTATATTCTGTGACTCAGTATAGAACCACCCAAGTGTATCATCATTTGATTGTCTCCTGTTCCAAGACTATTTACCTTGAATACACCAGGATTTAAAAGTAACAGTGACACATTCCCACTTGAAAATAAAAACTTTTTTTGGGGAAAAAACTATAGTTTTTGTTTAAATTACATAAAAATATTGCCCAAGTTAGAATTCCCTCTCTATGACAGTAACTCCTTTCACTTCCACTGCCTGAAGCCAAGGCTCAAAGCCCTTCAGGAGCCCATCAGCATCCCAGGACCAGAATGAGCCCTTGGTTGTGTGGCTCCAAGGACAGTGCTCTTTGCCCAACAGCAGTGTTTGTCTCTCACTTTTTAACATCACCCATGTTGACCTAATTTACACTGTGCTCTAGTACAGACAATCCTTGCCTTTACTCCAAGTATATAGCAATACTTTCTCTTCAATTTTTTTAAAATGCCAACCACAAATAATCATTTAAAAGACAACAAACTTTAGATTTAGACTAAATGAGTATGGATGGGGGGGCGGAGGAGGACACAGGGGAGTGATGTTTCATTTTGCCTATCTGTCTTTAATTAAGACAGTTTTTGTAGCTAAGTAATAGCATTTCTCTTGCAAAATTTGTGGTCTGAAATAAAAATCAGGTAATACCAAAGTAAAACAAAGCTGTTTGCATCTTTTTAAAAGTACATTTATTTAAACAGAAACATAAGGTTTTTTGTTTTTTTTTTAAAAAAAACATCTTGAAAGTTTAAAAAAATATAGCACTCAGTGCAATGAAAATACTACATTTAATATTCAAACATGTAAGGCAGGTTTTCTCACAGTTTACATGTGAGAATTTAGCATGATCCAAACTCAAATATCCATTTCTCATATCTTTCAATGTCCGCAGCAGATACTGACTTAGAAACCTTTTTTAAAGCCATTTCGAAATCCTCCATAGTAGTAGGCATATGCATTTCTTCTCTTGAAAGATTTCGGATTTCCTCTGGAGTCAAACCTTCAATACGCCTTCTCATTGCCATCAAGGATGCATCCCTAGGTATTAAATTTTTTTTTAAAAAAGCTTACCTATATGGATATTTTGATTAAATGAAAGAAAACCTGTGACCAGAACATTTTTCAATGCATGTACTGTGAAATTCTCTAATTATGATCTTAGTACACTTATGTAGTATTACATAGAGTATTGTCTCAGAATACAAGAATGTTCTGGGTTGTGTTTTAGCAGTTTTCATCTTCCACAGTGAAATATGGATGCTAATCAATTTAAATAACCAATACTGAGCATGAAGCCCAAGAACAAGTAAAAGGGCACAATAGGGAAGCTAGGAATTGAATTTCAAGCCCCTTGAATAAGCATCTGACCTGAGACACAGATTAGGGCAAAACCTATGTCAAACAGTGAGGTCAGAGTCAGTCTTTTTTCCTTATTTTTGCTGTTCCTATCACCTTACCTACACCGAAAATGAAACTGTACTCTCCTTGGATATGCTAAATCAATGTTTTACAATCCTATTTGCTACATACAAAATTAATTTTCTTATTCAAGACAATTATTAATTTTCTACTTTATACTAATTGTTCTAAGCTTAGCTTCCTGAACTTGTAGCTTTCAAATGAACTGCAAGCTCTTCAGACATGTAATATATCCAGATATTCTGCCAACACCTGTTAACACTAACTTAAAACCAAAACTTGTGTCTCTTAACTATAGATGTAATGTGGGTCTTAATTTAATAGAAGTTTATGCCCATACAAACTAGGCTTCCAAAATAATTCATACCTGCACACGTTGGTGATGTCCGCACCTGAATAACCTTCCATGTTTTCTGCTATACTAGCAAGGTCAACATCATCAGCCAATTCCAGCTCACGTAGGCTTATTCGTAATAGCTCCTCTCTGCCTTTTGCTAATGGTAGAAACAGAAATTTTAAAATATAACCATTCAGCATAAACACAGTGTATCATTATTTCTCAAGTCTCCTTTGTGTGAGTTGTTTTCTGATTCTTGGAGCCCATGTGCATGAAGATTAAATCATTCCTTACTGCAGTTTTAATTTCCCAATACCCAGAGTTTTCAGGCCCTACATCTAGCCAAACTCAAATGGCCAGATACCAGTTAGTGTAAGGAAAGATACCCAACATCTGTTTCTTAAAAGTAAGTTCATTAATTACAAGAATTTGAAATTTCTGCACACAAAACACCTGAGCATTAATGTGAACTTTCAGATGAGATTTAAACGAAGATACCTGATGGTAGTGGAATATAGATTCTTTTTTCAAGCCGTCGTCTTAAAGCCTCATCAATATCCCAGGGGAAATTAGTAGCTGCGAGAACCATAACCATCTTGGAAGGGTCATCATTTTCAGAAGCACCTCCAACACCTAAAAGAAAGGTAAGAAGAAAAAAAGAATTGTCAGGTTATACAACACAAAGTTCAGATACTTAAGGACCAGGTATTTGGCACAGTACACAATTGTATGAATCTTTGAAATTCTTGATGATTTAAAGCTTACTGGCACGTATATAGGGGTAGTCCAAGACAAATGAGTTTTTATGACATGCAAAGCAAAAATATGACTCAATTTAATCAAAAGACCAGCTCAGTTCAGTTACCAGTTTTGTTTTTTTTTTTAATTTCAAAACCGTATAGAACCTTCTCTAAATAAAGCCAATCTGCATTTATTTCAATTTCACAACAAAAGACAGGAGGTCACTTCATATACCAAAGGAGTCAAGTGTACCAGATTTATCCCTACCAATCTCCAGGAAACTGGCCTAGACTTCAACACTTGCTGCCCCTCTAGTAGGAGGGTGGTCTGGTAGGAGTCAGGAACCCCCGTAGGAAGCCTGGGGCTAGCACCCACCAGAGCTGGGGCCAATCCCAGCCGCCCATCCCAAGTCTGGTCATGTCCACACACCGTCCATCTGAACCAGCAACTCGGCCTTCACCCTCCTGCTGGCTTCGTGCTCTTCAGAGGTCCCTCTGCGACTGCAAATGGAATCTATCTCATCAATAAATATGGTGGCTGGAGAATAAAATCGAGCCTAAAGGAAGAAATAATGCAATACCAGGTTTTCATTTTATTTTAAAATAATCTACAAGTTAGTAATTAGAAAACAACCGAGGAGCCTGCCACACTGGGCACCTCTCCCTCTGGCCCTAATGTTGGGGGTGGAGGACAGAATGGAAACAGTTAAAATGTGGCCTCTTATGTGGTCTTTTCTTTTTGGTGTACAGTTCTATGAGTGCCCCTCCCCGCCCCCGCTTGCTGTCTGTGTCCATTCACTGGGTGATCTTCTGTGTCTGTTTCTTGCCTTCTCTTCTCATTTTTCTCCAGGCTTCGCCAGGCTTCGATCCTAGGGACCTCCGATGTGGGAGAGAGGCACCCTGTTGTCATGTGCGCCACCTCAGTTCCTGGTTTTCTGGCACATCCCCCCTTGGCTCTCCCCTGCGTGTCTCTTTTGTTGCGTCATTTTGCTGTGTGGCTTGGCTCACTTGTGGCTTGCCGCACATGTGGGCCTGGGGCTTGCCTGCTTGCCTTTTTTTTATTTTACAAGGAGGTCCTAGGGATCAAACCCGGGTGCTTCCATATGGTAGACGGATGCCCAACTACTTGAGCCACATCCACTTCCCTCTTATGAGTCTTATAATAATATACCTAAATATTACATGACAATTTTTTTTTGTTCCACTCAAAAATGCAACTGGCTATTTATTGATGAGTGATATAAATACAGGCTTATCCTATACACTACGACGATGTGGATAACCACAGTGGGAAAATGTAAGTATAAGTTGATGTTCTAATGTTCTAGTAAAAATTTGGTTAGGAAGAGCCATTACCTTAAATACTATCATATTGGAGATGAATGTGGTTAATGGTACAAATATAAGAAAGTCCTTCCACGAACTAGAACCAATTTATGTCACTATTACAAGGTGTTAACAATGGGAGGGGGTATATGGGAAAAAATACACCTAATGCAAACTATGGATCACAGTCAACAGTGATATTTAAATATTCTTCCATTAATTGTTAACAAAGTTACCACACTAACACTAATTGTGAATTATAGAGGGTTTAAGGGTGATGGGTTTTTTCTTTTTGGAGCAATGAAAATGTTCTAAAATTGATTGTGATAATGAAAGCACAGCTCTGTGATTATACTGAGAGCCAATGATTATATACCTTGGATGGATTGTATGGTGTGTGAATAAAACTTTTAAAAAATAAAAATATAAAATCATATACATGCCCTCTCAGAAATTCTAATTAAATTGCCATTCTCTCCCTATGACTAATACAAGTATAGTTTATCCTCTTAAGCAGTCACTGAAAGAGGCACACATTGTTTTCACTGAGATAAAATTTGCATAACATTAAAATACACCATTGTGTACAATTCAGTGGTTTTCAGTAAATTCACAATGTTGTACAATCATCATCACTATCCAATTCCAGAACATTTTGATCATCCTAAAAGGAAACTGCCCATTAGCAGTCACTCCCCATTCTCCCCTCCCTGCCAGCTTTTGGCAACCAATCTCCATCACTATGGAACTGCCTGTTCTGCCCACTTCATATAAACAGGATCATACGACACTTGGCCTTTTGTGTCTGTCCTACTTCACTTAGCCCAATGAGCTCAAGGTTCATCCGTGTTGAAGCATGTATCAGAACTTCATTCCTTTTCAAGGCTGAATGTTATCAGCTGTAAAAACAGAAGCTTATAAAAATACCTGTTTAATTTTATAAGCACCTTAAATGCATTTCTTCCTCAAACGCAAGAAGAGGGAAGAATGATCTATTACATGCGCCTCAGACAGGTATTAATCTACTACCTGTGTAAAGCTCAACAGTATCGTTCTTTTAGGATAGTAAGGAAGCAATTACAGTACCTAAAAGTTTGTTGTGAATCATTTTTAAAACAAAGAAATATCCAAATTTACAGAATCACTGCACCAGAAAGTTTGAACCAAATGAGGACAAAAATTCCTCAAGAGCATTTGGATGAACAAACATCATTTTAAAGGTTTTCTAAAAATAAAAGTAAAATAAAAACGGCAATTGGATATGATAGATTTGAACCTAACAATTATACTGAGTCTATCGATTCTTTTGGATCACGAGGGTATAACCCGTATAGCATTACGAGGCAACTGCTAAAAGCACTGTGCCTCCTGTGGATTTAGTTTTGGTCTATTAACTTAGAAAATGCCAATATTTATACCTCACTTTTTTCCTAGTTGAAAATCTGAATTCTAAGTCATCTATTCCCTCCAAATTTCATTTTTAATAGAGTTGTTACTTGGATTTTAGGTTCTATATATTTAAAAAATTCTTTCTTTTCAAGAACTAGAGAGGGGAAAAGAATGAGCTTAACATTAAAGTGTCCAAGAAAATTCTCAATTGAAACCCTAGCCAGGCACCATCTACCAACAGAGTCTACAGCTGAAAAAATTAAATTTCAATCTGTTTGATGCTGCTCCAAGCAAACACCACTAGGCTGGTTCTCCCCAAACACGGGTGTGTGTTAGAATGGTTTTGGGTGAACTGAGAAAGTCCTGGGGAGAGCTGTAGTGGACACCACGTGTTTCTGTCTGCACAGCATCCATTTGGCTGGTCAGAAAAGCCTCTCTTCCATTCATAAATCATCCCTTGTCCATTCTTATTCCACTATTTCAAGAGAGGCCAGGGAGCTCCAGGGGTGTGACTGAGGCCTGCCCGCCAGGTCACTCTAATACTCAACCACCAGGAAGGTTCAGGCAGGGGCAAGTGACCCAGGCAGTCCACTGAGGAGAGGTGATCCCCTGGGATTACCAGAAGACCAACACTGGAGGGCTGCAGCCTCCGATGCCCGTACAGTCACCACTAAAGCCAGCCCAGAAGGACGCAGAGCTAAAGGCCAGCAAGAAAGCCTGCTGAGGGTATCTGAAACTCTGTTGGGTGTCTCTTTGTCCCCTCCTCTTTTTTTAAGGGCACCAGCGACTGGATCCAGAACCCACACTACTCCAGGAGGAGCTCTTAAATAATGACATCACCAGAGACTTTTTCCAAATAAGGTCACCTTCTGAGGTTATGAGTGGCCATGAATTTGAGGGGGACACACACATACACACACTATTCAACCCCCTACATACTGCATTTACTGTATTATAACTAAGTCTATTTATTTAAAAAGCATAAGAATAATCTAAGAACCCTTCAGCCGATTAGTAATTTTAATGCCATAATGTGCCCACAAACTAGCACAGAGGGCGAGAAGGAGACCAAGAGAAACACGTTATTCACGTTAGGAAACGATGTCAGCTTTCAAGCGCAAGGAATCACACACTCAGGGCAAAATGTCATCCTGCCCAGCTATTCTACACACTGATGATAGGTACAAGTCCCATTCTTCCCTTGTAGAGGAAAGAGTCACCAGAGCTGTCTCAAACATTCACCATTTCAAACAGAAGACGAACAAGCTTCTCAGACTCTCCTCTGTATTTGGAAGTAAGGGTTGACGAAGAGACATTGAAGAACGTTGTCTTGCATTCTGTAGCTACGGCTTTAGCAAGGAGGGTCTTTCCCGTGCCAGGTGGGCCAACCATCAACACTCCCTGTTGGGAATATAACAGTGTAAGCAAAGGATTTATCTGCCATCTCACAAACTGCCATTATTTGTTCTAATTCACAAGAATTCATTACCAAAGGGCCAATTTCAACCAACTTATATATAATCTACCAAGAATTATTAGGAAAAAAAAAAAAGACCAATAAAAGACAGACAGAAGGATAAACAGGAGACTTCATCACAATCCATTTTTTCCATTATTTAAATTTTGGAACTCAGAGATGAAAAACAGTAGTTATAAGATCCACACTCCTCACACAGGCACCGCTAATTTGAGTATATTTCCTGCTAGTCTTTTTGCCCAAAGTAGGTTATTTTTTTCCCACATATTTGTACTCAAAAGTGTGTCTACAATTTTGTATCACACTTGTCACTTAACATTTAAAGGATTTTACGAATATTAGTAATAGTAAGTGCAAAATAAGCCATGAGCTTTCATTTTCTAAATCCAAGAAGGTTTTCTGACAGGCTCCTTTCAGATCAACCCATGACTTCAGAGTCCTATTCAGAGGACATATATTTTGCAATCTTTGAGGTAAAAAGCCTGCCACGTTACACTTAAAAAAACAACAACAACAACAAAATCTGGAAACAAAGCAGATATTTTTCTCATTAATTTCTTAAGAACAATTCCAAAAAACACAGGGTACAAATTACTTATAAAAAGCCTCACATACAAAATGGAGTATTTGTGCACAGGCTGACAAACGTATAGCTGCAAATACATTCCCATTCTAAATGTGCTGTGTATCCAACTTTCCAAAAGTCACATTTTACCTTTTTCTTATTCCGGGTCCTTGCAATAAGTATTGGCCTAAACCAAAATTACGAATAACACAACACATGCTTTTTAATTAAAAAAAATTTTAACCAATACCGCTCTCTCCTCATACCTCCCCCAATAAAGATAGGCAGTGACTCTGTATGGCAATATACTTGCCATTCGCTTTGGTAAGGCTAATAACTTACTTTCCATGGTCTCCTAATGCCCTTAAAGAATTCTGGCATCCACATAGGTAACACCACGGCTTCCTTAAGCAACTTTTTAGCTTCTACTAAATCAGCGATATCATCCCTGAAAGAGAAGACATTTTATCAACAACCCCTCAGATTCTATATTTAACTCCAGGTAGCCATTCCTGAGATGCCCCAGACACACAGGATCTTACACGGCTGACAGAACTCACTGGGCTGGGGCCCACCGTCCACTGGCACCCACAGAGAGCATCGACTGAGCCTCAGACCTCAGGAGTAAGTTCAACGTGGCTCCTGACAACACAGGCCTGCGAGCCCATTCATAAGCACCATCACTGTCATTCCTGGGCTCCTGATGCCCCTCCTAGCAACTCCATGATTTAGAAACAAGGAGTCCATCAGAGAAGCATAAAGGATAAAAAATGTATAAAGTAAAGACCAAAGTTCTAACATTGCTGCTGTGCCCCAGATCTATGAAGAGGAAGATGCCAAGATGAAAGGGTATCTCAGAGATTACACCCAAGTAATCCCAACCATGAGAAGAGCTACCACTACGACTAGCATACATGGTACTTTTTATTATGAAAAGAA
>PVKH010032139.1:0-12218 GCA_004027955.1 Chaetophractus vellerosus | reverse complement strand
TCCATCTTGAGTTGATTTCTGTGTAAGTTGTGAGATGGTGTTCCTATCTCATTCTTTTGGATATGGATATCCACTTCTCCAAGCACCATTTGTTGAAAAAGCCATTCTCTCCCAACTGAGTGGGCTTGGTGGCCTCGTTGAATATCAAAAGAGTGTATATATGAGGATCTATATTGGAACTCTCAATTCAGTTCCATTGGTCAGTATGTCTATCCTTGTGCCAAACCACGCAGTTTTGACCACTATAGCTTCGGAGTATGTTTTAAAGTCAGGTAGTGTGATACCACCAAATTACTTATTCTTTTTCAATGTGTCTTTGGTGATTTGGGGCCTCTTTCCCTTCCAAATAAATTTTGTAGCTAGTTTTTCCAAATCACTAAAAAATGCAGTGTTGATTTTTATTTGGATTGCTTTAAATCTGTAGATTAGTTTGAGTAGGATAGATATCTCGATGACGTTTAGTGTTCCTATCCATGAACAGAGTATATTCTTCAATTTATTTGAGTCTTCTTTGATTTCCTTTAACAGTGTTGTGCATTTTTCTGTACATAAGTCCTTTACATCTTTAGTTACATTTTTTCTTAGGTATTTGATTCTTTTAGTTAGTATTGTAAATGGTCCTTTTTTCTTGATTTCCTCCTCAGGTTGCTCATTATTGGTGTACACAGGTGCTACTGATTTTTGAGCACTGATCTTATAGCTTACGACTTTACTGAACTCCTTTATAAGTTCTAGAACTTTGTTGTAGATTTCTCAGGGCATTCTATGTATAGGATCATGTCATCTGCAAATAGTGAAATTTTTACTTCTTCCAATTTATATGTCTTTTATATCTTTTTCTTGCCTCAGTGCTTGAGCAAGTACTTCTAAGACAATGTTAAATAGGAGTGGTGATAGTGGGCATCCTTGTCTTGTTTCTGAACTTAGAGGGAAAGCTTTTAGGATTTCATTATTGAAGATGATGTTAGCTGTGGGTTTCTCATATATACCCTTCATCATGTTCAGAAAGTTTCCTTCTATTCCTATTTTTGCAGGGTTTTTATCAGGAAGGAATGCTGTGTTTTGTCGAATGCTTTTTCTGCATCTATAGAGATAATCATGTGATTTTTTTCCTTTCAATCTATTTATGTGGTATATTACATTGACTGATTTTCTTATGTTGAAACATCCTTGCATTCCCAGGATGAAACCGACTTGGTCACGGTGGATAATTCATTTGAAATATTGTTGAATGTGATTAGCAAGTATTTTGTTGAGGATTTTAGCATCTAGGTTCATTAGAGAGATTGGTCTGTAATTTTTCTTTCTTGTGGCTTCTTTGTTTGGCTTTGGTATTAGGGTAATGTTGGCAACATAGAATGAGTTAGGCAATGTTCCTTCTATTTCTATTTTTTGGAAGGGCTTAAGCAGGATTGGTGTACGCTCTTTCGGGAATGTTTGGTAGAATTCACTTGTGAAGCTGTCTGGTCCTGGGCTCTTCTAAGTTGGGAGGGTTTTGATTACTGAGTCTATCTCTTTACTTGTAATTGGACTGTTGAGTTCATAAATTTCTTCTTTCATCAATATAGGCTGCTTGTGAGTATCTAGGAATTTGTCCATTTCCTCTAAATTATCATTCTTGTTGGCATATAATTATTCAAAGTATCCTTTTATGATACTCTTTATTTCTGTGGGGTCAGTAGTGATATCACCTTCCTCTTTCCTTATTTTGTGTTTATAGCATATGCTCTCTCTTTTCCATTCTTAGTATGTCTAAGGGATTGTCCATTTTATTGATGTCCTTGAAGAACCACCTTTTGGTTTTGTTTATTTTTTCTAGTGCTTTCTTATTTTCTATTTCATTTAGTTCTGCTGTAAACTTTGTTATTTCCTTCTTTCTACTTCCTTTGTGGTTACTTTGTTGCTGTTGTTTTCCCAATTCCCCCATGTGTTGGTATGTCTTCAATTCTAGCTCTTTCTCTTTTCTGAGATATGCATTTATGGCTATAAATTTCCCTCTCAGGACAGCTTTGGCTGCATCCCCTAGGTTTTGATATGTTGTGTTGTCATTTTCATTCAGTTCAAGGTAGTTACTTATTTATTTTGAGATTTCCTCCTTGATCCACTGTTTGTCTAAGACTATGCTGTTTAACTTCCATATCTTTGTGCTTAATCTGGTTCTCAAGTCCTTATTGAGTTCCAGTTTAATTCCACTGTGGTTAGAGAAATTACTTTGTATAATCTCAACCTGTAGAACTTCCTTTAGTATTTCCTGAAGGTCTGGTTTTTTTAATTGGCATACTCTCTTAATTTCTGTTTATCTGTGAATTTTGAACTTTCCATCATTTTTGAAAGCCAGCTTTGCTGGATAGAGAATTTGTGACTGGAATTTTTTTCTTTGAGTACCATGATTATGTCATCCAACTGTCTTCTTGCCTCCATGGTTCAGATGGGACATCAGCACTTAATCTTTTTTTTTTTTTAAGATTTATTTATTTTATTAGATATCTCCCTTTCCCCCCGCTGCGGCGATGCGCCGAGAGTGGTCACTGCGCAGGCGTGGCTTTCCCCACTTGTGGGCGGTCTCTGTGTCCGTTCATGGCTGGCGCTTGCTTCAGTTGGCGGGTGGCTGGCTGCGATCCATCCGCAGGCGACCTGCCCTGCCCGTGGTGGCTCTTGCCCTGTCTGTGGCAGCTTCTTGCCCTGCCCATGGCAGCTCTGGCCCACCCATGGCGGCTTGCCATTCTCAAGGCGGTCTGCCCGCTAGGAGAGGTCCCCAGGAATTGAACCCAGGGCCTCCCATGTGGTATGCCGGTGCCCTATCCACTGGGCTATCGAGCCGGCCCCAGCACTTAATCTTATTGAGCTTCCCGGGTATGTGTTGGTTCTCTTTTCTCTTGTTGCCTTGAGTATTTTCTCATTGTCTTGGGCATTGGATATTTTGACAAGTGTATGTCTTGGAGTAGGCCTGTTAGGATTTATACGGTTTGGGGTGTGCTGTGCTTCTTGGACATGTATGTATATCTCCCTCAATAAGGTTGGGAAGTTTTCAGCCATCATTTCCTTCAACACTCCTTGTGATCTCTTTCCCTTCTCTTCTCCTTCTGGGATGCCTATAATGCATAAGTTTGTGAGTTTCATGTTGTCATTTAAATCCCTAAGAACCTGCTGGATTTTTTCTATCTTTTTATCTGTCTTTTCTACTATCTGTCTGATTTCAGAAGTACTGTCTTCCACATCAGTAATTCTTTATTCTGACTGTTCAAATCTGCTGTTATGTGATTCCAGTGGCTTTTTTATTTCTTGGATTGTGCCATTCATCACCATCATATCCGTTATCTTTTTATGTATGTTTACAATTTCTTCAGTATTTTCTCCCAGTGTCTTCTTAATATCCTTAAACTTTTCCTTCACTTCATTAAGTTGGTCCATGATATTTTTTTGGTCATCTTTGATTAGTTCTTTGATGTCCTGCATCTCTTACTGGTTTTTAATTTGTTCATTGGACTGATCAATGTCTTCCTGTTTATCAGTATTGTTTGTAATTTTTTGTTGTCCTCTGGTCATCATTTATCTTGATGGGTTTATTCAGTTGATTAGCTTCTCTCTCTGCTTTAGAGTTTTGTTTAGCTGCTGGTTTTTTGTGTGTGTTAGATTTTCTTTTTGACACTTTGTTCTTCTTGTTCTATTTCCTTGATGTTTTCTATGTTCCCTTGAAGGAAAAAGATTAGGGCCCAAGAAATTGAAAGAGGTAAGAAAAGAAAAAGGATAATAGTAATAATGATAAAATTTAGAAGAGGGGCCATATAAGACTTAGTAAAATGACTATTTAACTTATGTAAGCAGTGTAGAGTAATAGGAAGAAAAATGTTGAGTACCTACAATGAAATGGGGACCCAAATAGAGAAAAGTATATAGAATGATTTAAAAGGCCAGTCTGATGATGAGAGAGAGAAAGAGAAAAGAAAGGACAGAAAGAAAAAAGTTAACAATAAATTTAAAAAAAGAAAACAGAATAGACAACATAGAAATTGAAACCAATAAAGTTGAAGACTAATAAAAAATGGTGGAACATAAGAACCACAACAGAAAGCCAAAGATAGAAAGATGATGGAAGGAAATGAGATAGCATTGGTAGACAAAACCAGTATACCCAGACAATGGGAAATCAAGGAAGAAGAAGCACAGCAAAAAAGAAACAAGCTAGCATCACCTAATTTTAAAAGGGAGGGTGGAGGAAAAAGGAAAGAAAAACAAGAAACAAAATAAAACAAAACAAAACAAAACAAAAAACCCAAAAAAGAAAAATAAGTTGAAAAATACCCAAAGCAAACACACTAGTAAGCAGTCAAACAAAGCTAAGGAAGAACAGGCTTCCTTCTTGGGCCCTTGTGGAGTCTCTCAGGCTGCCTGTGTTCATCAATCAATTACCCTGTTGGCTTCTCTCTGCAGGTTTTGAGATGGGTTTTAGTGAGTAAAGTAAGTTAAAATTTTTTCAAGTAGCCTTTTTTTTTTTAAAAAAAAAGGGGGGACCCAAAAGAAGATAGTACAAAAATAATATCTTTTTTCCTCTGTCCTATGGTATCAGCTGGATGTTAGATTTCCTGGTGGATCACTATTCTAAGCAGATCCAGGAATCGAACTAGTGACCTCATATATTCAAGGCAGAAATTCCCCCACTGAGCTGCCTTTCTAATTTGTCAGTTGGCTCTTCAGAAAGCTATTCAGTCACTTTTCCCTGGGCAGGTTTTATTCTCCTGGGGCAGCAGAACACAGCAGGCTGTGTAAGCAGATCTCCCCTCCCTTCTCCTGGTCAGGTTGAGTTCCCTTTTGAGATTCAAATGGGACCCTGATGACTGAGTACACCACACCAAAATGATTTCAAGCCTCTTCTAGACCACCCCCTCCTCCCAGGGTACTCTAAATATTAAGCACTTCCTACTGCCTGGCTCACTTAGGGGAGTTGAAATTTTGATAGTTTTCAGCACGTAACTATTCAATTGGCTGACTCTGCCCTCTCTCATGCCAAGTTTCTCTACCTCAATGGACAAACCTTGAGGATATAATCCTGAGTGAAATAAGCCAGACGAAAAAGGACAAATATTGTTTGGTCTCACTAGTAGGAAATAAATATGAAGAATAAGCATATGGGGTTAATATCTAGATTGTTGTTTAATATTGGTTGAGGGATGAGAAAGGGTGCTAATGCTTAATGTATGTAGAATTTTTCATTAGCTTGACTGTTAAATTGTAGAAATCCATAGAATTGGTGGTGGTACATTGGTGAGTACAACTAACACAGCTGGTTTGTGAATGGGATGGTGGCTGAATGCGGTAGTTTAGGGATGTATATGTCAATTGAAAGAAAGCTAGAGAATAATTGAGGGACTAAATAGCGTAGTGAATCTGGTGGTGGATGAGTATTGTGGTTAATAACAGAAATTCAAACATATTCTTCTATGAACTAGAACAAATCTATGTCACTATTACAAGGTGATAAGAATGTGGTGGTGCATGGGAAAATACAATTAATTTAACTAATAACTATAGTTAACAGCAATATTGTAATATTCCTGCATCAGTGTCAAAGAATCTACAATATCAATGCTAATGGTCAATAATAAGGGGTGTTTTTGTTTGCCAAAGGGCTCCTGATGCAAAGTACCAGAAATGTGCTGTCTTTTATAAAGGGTATTTATTTGGGGTAAAATCCTATAGTTCCAAGGCTGTGAATAGCCCAACTTAAGGCACCATAAGAGGTACTTTCTCACTCAAGCCAGCTGCCATGTATTGAAGCAAGATGGTGGGTGATCTCTGCCTAGTCTCAAGCTTCCCCTCATGGCTTCCTCCCTCAGGCTCAACTGCACTCCATTCCTCCTGATTTCAGCTGCAAGCTATCAAGCATAAGGCTCATCTCTCCTTGAGCTGCTCCATGGGCCCTGCCTCTTGGGGGCTTCATGTTTAAGTAATCCTCTAGATCCTCTCACCTGGAATAAGGCATGTCGCTTAGGGCTACTCTTCTTGCAGCTCAACTGTAGGCAAAACTGGACTCTTTTCCCTCACATGGAAGAATCAAGGATAGCATTTACCTTTTCCTGTGTCTATCTTAGTGAATCCATCTCTGGGTTTGTGTTTATATCAGACCCAGGAAGTAGGTGGAGACTCAACTTGAGTCACTCCTCACTGATGTAACCAAATCAAAACCTAAAGTCATCTTATCAAGTAATCTAATCAAAGGACTCTCAACTGAATTTAATGCAATCAAAGGGTATCACACCCAAAGAAATAGATTAGTATATTTTAGTATATTTTGATGATGTTCTTTCTTAATCTGTAGCAGATGTTCCACAACAAAAGCAAAGTGTTGGTGGAGCGGTGATATATGTGAATTCTGCAGATTATGCATGACTGTTTTGTAAGTTCACAACTTCTCAAATAGAAAATAAAAATAAATAAATGTATATATAAATCTGCATGGTATTGGCTTAAGAATATACATATTGAACAATGTAACCAAATTGAGAGTTCAGAAATAGACCCGCATGTCTGTGCTCAACTGATATTTGACAAGGCTGCCAAGTACACACAAATAGGACAGAATAGTCTCTACCATATGGTGCTGTGAGAACTGGATATCCATATCCTAAAGAATGAAAGAAGATCTATATCTCATGCCCTATACAAAAATTAACTCAAGGTGGATCAAAGACCTAAAAGTGAGAGCCAGGACCATCAAGCTCCTAGAAGAAAATGTAGGGAAGCATCTATATCAAGAGTTTTTAACAAGGTATCCATGAGCTTGAATTGAAATTCAAAAATACATTATTCTTGTGGGGACGTGTTGGTGTAGGTGTGGTATATTTATTAAATAATACACAATATAGTGTGAACTTAATAAGGGGTCCATGGTTTTAACCTGACTGGCAAAGATATTGACAGATCAAAAAAGGTTAAGAACCCCTGATCTACACGATCTTGATGTTGGCATTGGTTTCATGAACTTTACACCCAAAGCACCCGCAAACAAAGAAAACAAAGTTAAAGGGGGCCCTTCAAAATAAAAATCCTTTGTGCTTCAAAGGAGTTTGTCAAGAAAGTGAAAAGTCAGCCTACTCAATGGGAGAAAATATTTGGAAACCACATATCTGATAAAGGTCTAATATCCAGCATATATTAAAAGAATTCCTACAACTTAATATAAAAAGAGAACCCATTTTAAAACTGTGCAAGGTACTTGAATAGACACTTTTCCAAAGAAGAAATACAGATGGCAAAAAAAGATGCTCAACATCAATAGCTATTAAGGAAATGCAAATCAAAACTATGAGACATTTAACACCTGTTAGACAGGCTGCTATTAAAAAAAAATCAACAGAAATCTGTAAGTGTTGGAGAGGATGTGGAGAAATAGGAACAGGTTTTCACTGCTGATAGAAATGTAGAATGGTGTAGCCACAGTGGAGGACAATTTACCAGTTCTTCAGGAAGCTAAGAATAGAATTTCCATATGATTCAGCAAACCCACTACAAAATATACCCAGAAGAATTTAAAGCAGAGGCAATGAACAGATATATGCACACCAAAGTTCATATTAGCATTATTCACAATTGCCAAAAGATAGAAGCACCCCAAGACCATCAACAGATGTATGGATAAACAAAATGTGGTATATACACTCCATGGAATATTATTCAGCCATAAAAAGCAATGAAGTATTGAGACATGCAACAACATGGATGAACCTATAGGACCTTATGTCCAATGAAATAAGCCAGACAGAAATAGACAAGTATTAAGTTATCTCACTGATATGAACTAAAGATATTGATCAGACCCATGGAGGTAGAGTCTGGAAGATAGTTTACCAGGAGATAGAAGGAGAGTAGAGATTCATGAGCCAATGCTTAATATGTGCATAATTTATAATTAGGTTGATTGTAATGGTTCTGAAATGGACAGAGGTGAGGGTAGCACAGCGAATTGAGTGTAACTAACAGCACTGAAACGTGATGGTGGACGTGGTTGAAAGGGGACACTTTGGGACCTCCATGATGCTAGAAGGAAAACTTTGGGTTAAAATGGCCAACTGTATAACTCAGTGAACTCTGGGGTGACTGAGGATTGTACTCAAGAATACAAAAAATACAAGGGAAGCAGATGTGGTTCAAGCAGTAGGGTGCCCACTTACCACATGGGAAGTCCCAGGTTTGGTTCCCAGTGCCTCCTGAAAAAAGACAAGCAAGATAGCAAGCTCACGCAACAAGCTGGTATGGTGAGCTGAAACAAGATGATATAGAAAGATGACACAATGAAAAGACACAGCAAGGAAACACAATGAGAGATACAACAAGCAGGGAGCAGAGGTGGCTCAAGTGATCGGGTGCCTCCTTCCCACATGGGGAGGTCCCAGGTTCAGTTTCTGGTGCCTCCTTAAAAAAATGAACAGGGAGAAGACAGTGAGCACAAACAATGGGGGGGGGGAGAGAACTTAAAAAAAAGAATACAAATATACGAATATTCTTTTGGGATCTATAACAAAGGTACGTTACTAGTATGGTGTGTTGATAGTGAGGCGATGTATAGGGAAAATACTTCTACGTGATATGAATATATGTGTGTTGTCATAGATATGTGTTTTTTGTTCGCTAAAGGCCGACATTGTAGCTAACAAAATACTAAACATACATCCTGAGGAAGTCCTGTTACTTTCTTAAATAAAATGGCAAAAATCTCCTGAATATATAAATCATGCCTGACAAAAGAATTCCAGAAGACTTGTGGCTAACGCCGACTCTCCAGTTCTTCAGACTTGCCCAGGACAGCTAACAAAATGATGATGATGGACAAGTTCTATCCAAAAATCAAAGAGTATCTACAACTGCAAACAAAACTGTTACTTCCATCTTCCACATAATGTCTAAGCCTCCACTCAATCTGAAGCTGTGAGAGTGCACATCATCCTAAATTGTTCAAGATTGAGGAATGAACAAACAAAAGGGGGAAAGGTAACTATGGACCAATGTAGATCTACTATTATTGTAGTTATTAGCTTGTGTTAACAGGAGAAACTGTAACATTGATATAAAGATAGTGGTTGCCAGGGGCTCAGAGCAGAGGATTAGGGATGAATAGGTGGAGCACAGGGCATTTTTAGGGCAGTGACACTGTTTTGTATTATACTGCAATGATGGACACATGACATTATATATTTGTCAAAGCCTATAAAACTTTACAGCACAAAGTGTAAAACATCATGTAACTATCAACTTTGCTTAGTAGCAAAGCTTCAATATTGGTTCATCAATTGTAAGAATGTACCACACAAATAAAAGATCATAATTATAGGGGAAACTATGTGTTTGGGTGTGTGTGTGGGGGGGTCATATGGGAATTCCCTATACAAGTGTAATTTTTCTGTAAATGTAAAACTTCTATAAAAATCAAGTTTATTATTACACAATAAAAACTTACACAAATGAAGTTTTAAAAAAAATTAGAGGAAAATGAGCAAAGCACATGAATATACAGCTCATAGAAGAAATAAAAAGTCTAGTAAGCACATTTAAAAGTTCAATAAAAATGGTATCAAAAATGTCGATTAAACTCAGAAATGTTTTTCCTTACTAAAATTAGTAATTAGCAAAAATTATAATATTCAGGAAGCTAAAATGCAATGCTACAAACTCATTCATATATTAAAGATAAAGGTTTTTAAGAATTTTATTTGATATATTCACTTATGATACAATTCATCTAAAGTGTACCCTCATTGACTGTTGGTGTAATCACAGAGCTGTGCATACATCACCAAAATCAATTTTAGAGCATTTACTTTACTCCACTCCAAAAACAAAAACACACCATGCCTCACCCATCACATCTAAATCCTTCTAATCTTCCCCTGCCATACATAACCACAAATCTAATTCCATCACTGTAAATTTATTTATGTTTACACTTTACAACAATGAAGTCAAATAATGCATAGTATTTTTGGTCTGGCTTCTTTCATTTAGCATAATGTTTTATTTTCTTTTTTACAATTGAGGGGAAAATATAAATATATTACTATGCAATACAGTCCATAGTTTGCTTTAGCTGAAATTTTCCCCATATGCCACCCTTTTATTAACACTTTGTAATATTAAAGTACATTTGTTCTAGTTCATGGAAGGACATTCTTATATTTGTATGATCAACCATACTCATCGTCCACAACAGGATTCACTATATGATAGAGTTGCATGTTTAATACTCTAGCTTTCCTTCTAGTGACATACACATCACTCAAATTTCACTATCAACAACAATCACACCCACATATCAGCACTGTTAATTACACTCGCTGTAATGTGCTCCCATCATCTCTTCCCATTTCCAATCATTTGCAGTCAACCTCATTACAAGTACTGCACAAAATAAACATCAGCTCCCCATTTTCTACGCTCATTCTATATTCTGGTGAACTATATTCTAGCTGTTAACTCCATGAGTTTGCTCATTATATTTAGTTAATATTAGTGATATCTTGCAATATTTGGCCCTTTGTGTCTGGTGTATTTCACTCAACATAATGCCCTCAAAGTTTATCCATGTTGTCATATGTGTCTCCATTTCATTTCTTCTTACAGCAGCATACTATTCCATCATATGAACATACCACATTTTGTTCATCCATTCATCAGTTGATGGACATTTGGGTTATTTCCATCTTATGACCTACTTTACAGAAATGGAAAAGTCAGTCAATAATCAGATATATTTGGGAGAGGAAGAGAGCCCTAAAAGCAAAATACATCTTGAAAAAAAAGGGGGGGGGTGACTCAAACTTCTTGATTTTAAAATATATTACCAAGATAGAGCGTGAAAACCACATGGTATAGGCATCGATTAGAATTGAGGGTTCAGAAATCCATCCTCATCTCTATAGTCAATAGATTTTTATTAACATATTTTTATTAGAGAAGTTATGAATTTACAAAACAATCATGCATAATGTGCAGAATTCCCATACAACACCCCTCTACCAAAACCTTATATTGTTACGGAATATTTGTTACTGATTGTGAGAGAATATCATCAGACTATTATCACTAACTATGGTCTATAGTGTCCATTGGTCTATATGTCTATCTTGATGCCAGTACCATGCTGTTTTACCAATGTAGCTAGATAATATGATTTAGTCCAGAAGCAAAAATCCTCCAACTTGATTCTTCTTTTTTAAGATGTTTTGGGATATTTAGGGCCCCTTACCTTCCAAACAAATTTGATAATTGGCGTTTCCATTTCTTTTTAAAAGGCTGTATTGGAATTTTTATCAGGATTGCATTGCATCGGCACATTGATTTGTGTGGGTAGAATTTATATTTTAATAATATTTAGTTTTCCATTCAGTGAACACAGAATATCCTTCCATTTATTTAAGTCTACTTTAATTTTTTTTTAACAATGCATTTTAGTTTACTGAATACAGGTCTTTTACATCTTGGTTTAGTTTATTTCTAAATATTTGATTCTTTTAGTTGTTATGGTGAATTAAATTTTATCCTGACATCCTCCTCAGATTGCCCATTACTAGTGGACAGAAACACTACTGATTTCTACATATTAATGTTGTATCCTGTCACACTCTTGAAATTGTTTATTAGCTTCAGTATCTTGTAGATTTTAGGCATTGTCAGTACTTTCTAGGTATAGGCTCATATCATCTGCAAATAGTGAAAGTTTTACTTTTTCCTTTCTGATTTGTATGCATTTCATTTCTTTTTCTTGCCTGATCCCTCCAGCTAGAACCACTAGCACTATAATAAACAAGATTGGTGACAATGGGCACCCTTGTTTGCTCCTGATTTCAACAGGAAAATTTTTAGTCTTTCACAATTGAGTACAATGTTAGCTGTGGGTTTTTCATATGTGCCCTTTATCATGTTGAGGATGTTTCCTTCAATTCCTAATTTTCTGTAATGTTTTTATTATCAAGAAAGGATACTGTGTTTTGTAAAATGCCCTTTCTGCATCATTCTAAAAGATCATGTGATTTTTTTCTTTGATTTATTAATGTGATATATGACACTGATTGTTTTTTTTTTTTTATTGAATCACTTTGCACACCTGGGACAAAACCCACTTGATCATGGTTAATAATACTTATTTTTTAAACTTTACTAAAGTATATCATTCATACATGAACATACATAAACAATAAATGTATAGCAAAAGTTGTGAACTTACAAAA
>PVKH010032138.1:0-12218 GCA_004027955.1 Chaetophractus vellerosus | reverse complement strand
ACTCAGGGCTCCATTTTCCTTACATTTTTCATTTCTGGGACCCTGCAGTCTTACAGCAGTTCAGTTTACTCCTCCCCACTTTTTTTTCTGCCTAAAGATTTCCCCCTAGTAGGTTATTCTGCCTCTGAAGGCACATGAGGTGATTCCAGAAAGTTGAGTCCATCCACAAAAGTCCTTTCTGCATTAGGGAGTCCCCCTGACAGTAACTGGATTAGGTGAGTGCACCACTCAGCCACTGCAGGTTTACTCCCCAGGCCCCAACCAGGGCCCTTTTGTTTTCTCCATTCCTCAGCAGCTTTTTTTGTCCACCCTGCTTCTCCATGCACTTGGGTCTCTGTGCTTGGATATGCCTCGGGTTCTAAGTCACTCCTGTGAGTTAATCTAAAATATGTTTCTATGGTGAAAAGGTCCCTGGCTGCTTGCTGCCTTGGTAGATCTCCCAAGCTTTGCACAGGACCCATTCATTGAGAGGGAAGGGAAGTGAACTGGCAGGTCCTGGATAGAAGTTTCCTATCTGATATTTTTCTTTCTTCAATTCAGCATTTGTGAAGTCTTTCTCCATTCTCTACCATCCTCCTTAGTTCTGGAATCTGCCTTTATATTATTCACCATGGGAGCTGAGCTCCAGCTCCCCCTACTTAATTGAAACAAACCCCACAGCACGTGGCTGCCTACATGACCTACACATAACTTAAAAGGTTAATCACCCTCCCTGGAGAGAAAAGAACATACAGATGATATCATAAACTATTATCTTCTCCAGAAGGTAACTTCCTTCCTAAGATAACATCACCAGACCCCATTTGTGTGCTTCCTGTGACCCTTTGTATTACCCCTCATTTCCCTACCTCTTTTGCAAAGCACTACTACCATTCTTCAGACTGCCTCCTCCCACCATGCTTTCCTGTTGAGTAAGTCCACATAAAGCTCATGCCTGATTCAGTCATGCTGCATTCTTCGGTCTCATGGCATCCAGACTGTGCCCTTCAGGAGGTGGGTTGGAACATTCCTTGAATGTCTGGGGTGGTTTTTTCAGGGGATGTCTTCTGTCCCTGTGTTGATGATGTCACTTGACCACTGATTTTTTTTTACCTTGATTTCTATTTCAAAAAATAAAATAACTGACAAAAGGTTGTTTAACAAATTATTTAGCAATACTGTAAAAAAAATCCTATTTCAGGCACACTTATCTCATTTTATCCTAAAATCTAGCTTGATTGTTTCTCCACTGTTCTTCTAGAAAGGTACATAAATGGACACAGATTGTTTAAATGACATGTCCAATGTCTGCTTGTTAATGAATAACATGAAGAAAAATGCTTAACTATTTTCATATCTCTTAAATTTAAATGCCATATATTATTTTTTTTACCTTCAGTATTGATAAAATGCCTGCTTGGCTGTTGCTACAAAAATATTGCAATATTACTGATAACTAGAATTTAGAACTTAAATTAGTTATATTTTTCCTATGTATTACCATATTCTTAACACCTTGTAGTAGAAAAATGTTCTTCTAATCATATTATTAACCAAAATCCTCATCTATCACCAAAATCCCTGTTACACAACCCCTTAGATTATCATCTAGCTGTCTTTCGATTAAATTTAACCTCTCTAGACTACCTCTTGCAACGAAAATCCCATTTTAAAATCAGCAGTGTTTGATATATTCATTATAATGTGCTGCCATCACCTCTAGTCATTACAACATATTTACATCATCCTTAGTAAACATTTTATATACATTCAGCATCATGTCCCCCTTCATAGCCAACATTCTTTCGCCTAGTAACCTATACTCCACAGTTTAACTCCATAAATTTACTTAATTACACTTAGTAGATATCAGTGAGAACATACAACATTTTTCCTTATTTGTGTCTGTATTATTTCATGTAACATAATATCCTCAAGAGTCAACCATGTTGTCATATGCTCTCTGGGTCTTTATTCATACAGTTAAATAGTATTGCATCATATGTATATACCACATGTTGTTTATCCATTCATCAGATAATGGGCACTTAGGTTGTTTCCATATTTTCAACATCGGGAATAATGCCACTATGAACATCGCTGTGCGAATATTTGTTAACATCCTTGCTTTCAGTCCATCTGAATATATTCCTAGTAGCAGGATTGCTGAACCATAGGGCAGTTCTATATTCAGGTTACAGAGTAACTGCCAAGCCATGCTCCACAAAGTCTACACCATTTTTCACTCTCACTAACAGTGGAGGTATGTTCCTATTTCTCCACAACCTCTCCAGCACCCAATAGATTTCAATTTTTATTTAAATAATTTCCATTCTATAAGGCATGAAATGGTATCTCAATGTAGTTTTGATCTGCATTTCCCTAAAAACCAGTGAGGGTGAGCATCACTTCATGTGCATTTTAGGCCATATGTATTTCCTCTTTGGAAAAAATATCCATTCAGGTCTTTTGCTGATTATTAATTAGGTTGCTTGTCTTGTTGTTGAATTATGTAACTTCTTTATATAACACAGAAATAAAACCTTTGTTGGAGATGTGGTTTCTGAAGATTTTCTGCCATTGAGTAAGATGAATTTTCACATTCTTAACAAAGCCTTTTGAAAAAAAAGTGTTTAATTTTGAGAAAGTCCCATTTATCTATTTTTTCATTCATTGCTGTGCTTTCGGTATAAGGTCCAAGTAACGACCACCTACCACAAGATATTGAAATGTTTCCCTACATTTTCTTCTAGGAATTTTATGGTTGTAATTTTTATATTTAGGCCCTTGACCCATTTTGAGTTAACTTTTGTATAAGGTGTGAGATAAGGTTCCTCTATCTTTCTATTGGATATGGAAATCCAGTTTTCCCATATATAAGTCCGTACTTCTTTGTTAAAATTGATTCCCCATTTTTTCAATATTTCTGTTGCTATTGTAAATTGAACTTTCCCCTGATTTCCTTCTAATATTGTTCAATGCTAGTGAAGCTGACTAATAAGATAGGGAATCAATAGACCGATCTGGAACCTGGCAAGAAGGCCACATGGATATTGATAACCTCGAGATGGCTGCTGGAAATTCCTTGTGAGGATCCCATTCAGAATGAGATTTCTGCTAAATGTAATTAGGTTTCCTCCAGAAACCAGGAGACACCCCAGATATTCTCCAGGGGCCTTATAATTGGGCCCTTCTAATTGGGCCCTTCTGGGGGATTAATGAGTGGGGTAATCAATCAAAACAACAAACAGCTGAGACTCCGCCCATGCCATTAGCAAAAGGGCTGAATACTTAATAGTTCAAAAAGCAGGTGCAGGGGCTGGCTGTAGCTCAATTGGTAGGGTGCCGGTTTACCACATGGGAGGCCCCGGGTTCAGTTCCTGGGGCCTCCTTGAGCAGGCAGACCACCTTGAGAAGGCAAGCTGCCATGGGTAGAGCAAAGCTGCCACAGGCAGGGCAAAGCCAACATGGGCAGGGCAAGCTGCCACGGGCAGGGCAAGCCCCTGCAAGCAGGACAAACCACTCACAAGCAGGCAAGGCCACCACATGGTGAGATGACTTGGCAGGTCACCACAACGGGGGGGGGAGACAAGCAGACACAGAAGAACACAAAAATGAACACAGCAAGAACAAGTGGAAAGCAGGGGCGAATACATATAATAAAAAAAAAAGCAGGTGCAAAGGCCAAATCACTCTTGCCTTTGAACCCCTGTTCTGGCCTTCTTCACCCCCAACTAGATCAATATGCAAATGAAACCTGGGTATTTATAATCTATAATGGGAAACTGCAATCTATAAACCAGTCTTCTTTATCACTCTTTAGCCCTTTCCTCTCTCTGGGATCCATGATCTCTTATTTTCTCCCAAATTTCCCCCCTCCCTACTTTAAAAACATACTGGCCTACCTAACTTGATATGCTCTTGCAATTCATTTCTGCAGCATAGTCATGAACTTGGACAAAATCCAGTAACACTTCTGTACTAAAACATTACCGATTTTTGCATGTTGATCTTGTATCCTGCCACTTTGCTGAACATGCTTTTTAGCTCAAGTAGCTTTGTCTTGGACAGTTCAGAATTTTCTAACTATAGGATCATGTCATCTGCAAATGGTGAGAGATTTACTTATTTTCCTATTTGGATGTCTTTAATTATTTTCTTGTCTAATTGCTCTAGCTAGAACATATAGTACACTCTTGAATAATGATGGGGACTGTGGTCATCTTTGTCTTGTTCCCAAACTTAGAGGAAAGCTTTCAACCTTTCCCCATTGAGTGCAATGTTGTCTGTGGGTTTTTCATACATGCCTTTTATCATATTGAGGGATTTTTCTTCAATTCCTGTCTTTTGAAGTGTTTTTCAGGAAAGTATGCCAGGTTTTTTTGAATGCCTTTTCTGCATAGTTTGAGATGATCATTTGTGTTTTTTTCCTTCAGTTTGATAATGTGGTATATTATGTTGATTGGTTTTCTTATGTTGAATTAGCCTTCCATAATAGGAATAAATCCCATATCTTTGTGAAGCATAATTATTCTGATATGCTGTTGGATTTAATTTGCAAGTATGTGGTTGTGAACTTTTGCATATATGTTCATTAGAGAGATTGTTCTGTAATTTTTTTTCCTGCAGTGACTTTATCTGGCTTTGGGTGATGTTGCATTCATAAAATGTGTTGGGTAATCTCCCCTCCTCTTCAATTATTTTATTTTATTGTTTTTTGTTTCATATCCCCCCCCTTTCTGTTTTCTCTTGCTGTGTTCATTTTTGTGTTCTTCTGTGTCCGCTCTGTCTCCCCCCATTGTGAGGTGCACCAATTCAGTTCACTGCACAGGTGGCTCTACTCCATTCGTGGGTGGCTTTTTTTTTTTTTTTTGCTTCCATTTGCGGGAGGCTTGCCCTTCCCATGGCAGCTTTGCCCTGCCCGTGGAGGCTTTTTTTTTTGCCCTGCCCACAGTGGCTCTGCCCTGCCCAGAGAGGTCCCCGGGGACTGAACTGGCATCCTATCCACTGGGCTACGGCCAGGCCCCTCCTCTTCAATTTTTTAAAAGAGTTTAAACAGGATTGCTGTTAATTCTTTTTGAAATGCTTGGTAGAATTCACCTATTAGCCATCTGGTCTTGTACTTCATTTTGTTACGATTTTTTGATGACTGATTCAATCTCTTTAAATTTGATTGATTTGTTATGTTCTTGTATTTCTTGTTGTCAGTGTTGTTTGTGCCTTTCTAGGAATTTGTCATTTCATCTAGGTTGTCTAGTTTGTTGGCATGCAGTTTCTCATATCTTTTCATGATTCTTTAAAAAAAATTATTGAAATATATCATTCATATATGAACATACATAAACTATAAGTGCTCAGTAAACATTGTGAACTTACCAAACAAACATGCATAACATTTTACAGGGCTCCCATGTTTGTGGGGGAATGATATGTTCATTCCCCCACAAACACCTTGCATTGTGTGAAACGTTTGTAAACAAATCATGAAAAGAGCATCGTCAAACTATTACTACTAACAACTGTCCTTATCTTCTCCCCCATACATTTTTTTAAGTATTTATTTAATTATTTGTTTACTTTTATCTTTTTTTTTTTTACCACCCACCCTCCATTTTTGCTATTTCTGTGTCTATTTGCTGGGCAACTCTCTGTGTTTGTTTCCTGCCCTCTATTTTCATCCTTCTGTCTTCACTGGGATTCGATCCTTGGAACCTCCTATGTGGAAGAGAGGTATCCCCCTGCATGTGCCACCTTTGTTCCTGGTTTTTCAGTGTGTTTTGTCTTGGCTTTCCCCTGTGTCACTCTGCTGTTATGTCATCATCTTGCTGCATGGCTTGCAGGGCCTGGCGGTGCACCCACATGCAGGGACTGGCAGTGAACCTGCACAGGGGGCTGGTGGCCCATGCACTTTCTATATTTTTCATTTTTTATGTTTACCAGGATGTCCCGGGGATTGAACCCAGGTGTCTCCATATGGGAGATGGATACCCAACTACCCAAGCCACATCTGTCCCCCTGCTGTATCTCCCAAGGGTGACCAAAGATACCCAAAGTCACAATCTTTTCCCATACAGGATGACATACAACAAATCAGGGTTAGCTTATCACCAGCATTTTAAAAACCAGACCTAGGGAGAAAAACTAGGTCTGGGGACACAGCCATGGTTTCTAATATAGTGATTGTTTAACCTACACTGATTATCACAAAATCAGGACAGCGAGAATATTTGCATTCTCATGATTCATTTTATTTCTGTGGGGTCAGTAGTAACTCTTCCCCCATTCATTTCTGATTGCATTTATTTGCCTCTTCTCTCCTTCTTTCTTTGTTAGTCTGACTAGGGGCTTATCAATTTTATTGATTGTCTCAAAGAACCAGCTTTTGGTTTTGATTTTCTCTATTTTTCTCTCTCTCAAATTCATTTATTTCTTGTTTATTCTTTTTTAAAAAATTTCCTTCCTTCTGCTTGCTTTGGGATAGGTTTGCTGTTCTTTTTCTAGTTTCTGCAGTTGTTCAGTGAAATCTTTGAATTTAGCTCTTTCTTCTTCTTTAACATAGGCATTTAGGGCTATGAATTTCCCTTTCAAGATTGACTTCACTGTAGCCCATAAGGTTGGATGTGTTCTTTTTTCATTTTCTAAATATATATACTGATTTTACTTGCCATTTCTTCTTTGATCCACTCTTTATTTAGGACTGTTTTGGTCTGTTTTTACTCTTTACACTTCCACTTCCCTCACCTTCATATTTGAAGGACAATTTTGCTGGATAAATAATTCTCAGCTGGAAGTTTTTCTCTTTCAGCATCCTGATTGTATCAGGATGTCTTACTACTTCCCTGGTTTCTGATAAGAGATCTGTTCTAGGTCTTACTGGGTGTTCCTATTATGTTATGGTTTTGCTTCTCCCTTGCTGCCCTCAGAATTTTCTCTTTATCTTTGACATTTGACATTCTGAATAGTAGGTGTTTTAGGGAAGGTCTATATGATTTATTCTGATTCAGGTATGGTATGCTTTTTGGGCATGTAAATTCATTCCTTTCAAAAGAGTTGGGGATTTGAGGGCTATTTTTCCTTCATATACCCTGTCTGCCCCTTTCCCCTTCTCTTCCCCTTTTGGAACTCTCATGACACATATGTTGTTGTGGTTTGTGTTGTCATTCAAATCCCTGAGCACTTCCTCAATTTTTCCCTTTCTTTTCTCTCTTCAATGTCAGCTGTTCTGTCTTTAGTATCACTTATTCTTTCTTCTATCATTTCGAGTCTGATATTGTACACCTCTAATATGTTTATGGTCTCACCTATTATGTCTTTTGTTCCCATGAACTCTGTTACTTTTCCAGTCAGGATTTCAGATTCTTCTTTGTGCATGCTTAATGCCTTCTTGATGTCATTTATCTCTTTAGTCATATTGTCTTTCAACTCATTAATTTGTTTTTGAAATGTGTGTGCATCTCTTTAATGTCTCTTTTATGTCTCATATACTGTGTCTCTTCTAGGGTTTTAATATATTTCTTTTCCTGGGCCATGTCTTCCATTTTCTTAGTATGGATCATAAATTTTTGCTGATCTCTAGGCATCTGATTAGGATGGTAGTTTATTCAGGTGCTCAAATTTCTCTCACTTTCATAGGGATATATTGGTGGGAAGCTGTGCATTATGGCTGTTCTTTGATTCTTGGTACAACCATGGTAGTTAGGATTACCCCTGTTACTTCACTGGTGAATTATACTAAAAATATACAGAGTAATTAACACTATATTTTTCAAATTCTCCTTTAATTTTGATTCTTCCGAAGATCTCCTGCTTCTATTAATGTATACACATTACAGGTAAACACTATCATGTATAGTTCTCATCTTGGTAAAAAGACTGTGAATATTGATGTGACCTTGTAAGTTTTAAGCCCAGTTAACTTGTCTGGTTACCTGCCTGGTGGCTTTCACTATGTTTAAAATTACATTGCATTTTTAAAAAATTACTAAAATGCTATTTTCATTAAAACAGTGTGGTAATGGTAAAACAATAGACAAGCAGATAATTGGACCACAATAGAGAGAAGTGTATCCACATGTATATAGTTAAGAGTCAACTAATCTGTGACAAAGGTGCAAAGACAATTCAAAGAGGTAAGAATAGTCTTTCTAACAAATGGTGCTGGAAAAACTGGACAACCAAATACAGAGAGAATATAGACATATACATTTCTCTAAAGAAAAACACAAAACGCATCATAAATCTAAAATAAAATGCAAAAATATACAATTTTTATAATATTAAGCATAGTAAAATGTCTAGGTGGCATTGGGTTTAGCAATGACTTTTATTTACAATACAAAAGCATTATATATTGAAAGAAAAAAATAAGTTGGACTTCACTAAAAGTTTTAAAAACTCATTTCTGCAAAAGACATTATTAAGAAAATGAAAAGATAAACTACAGACTAGGAGGAAGTATTTGCAAACCACATATTTGATAAAGTATTTATATCCAAAATATACAAGGAACACATAAAACACAACAGTAAAAAACAAACAACCCAACTAAGAATGGACAAAAGATCTGACCATGTGCCTCACCTAAAATGATATACAGTTGTCATAGAAACATATGAAAGGATTTGCAATATCATGTCGCTAATGAAATGCAAAAATTTAAAAATGAGATAACACTACTCAACTATCTGAATGGTTAGAAACCCAAAAGCTGACACTCAAAATGCAGGTGAGGCTGTATTGCAACAGGAACTCTCATTCACTACTTATGGAAAGCAAAATGGTACAGCCATGAAGATCACTTTGGTTATAAAGAGATTGCCTGCAGATTTTTTTGTGTTCTCTGTCAAACTGCAGCTCAAATATAAAGAAACAATTATGGGTGGCTGGAAATTTTCTTTAAAGAAGACAGAAAAGGAACAGTAAAGGAGGTATCTGGCAGTGAACTATACACACAAAGAGTAAACTCTAATGTAACCTATGGACTTTCACTGATAACAATGCATTGATATTGGTTTATCAATTATAAAAATGTATCACACTAAGCAAGATATCAATAAAAAGAAAAAAAGAAACTGTGGACATAGGGTGTAGACAGGGGATATTGAAAGTAACTGTGCTTTCTGCACAATTTTTCCATAGACCTATAAGTTCTCTGAAAAATAAACCCTACTGTTGGAAACTAGAATACAGGTTAGTTGGGGGACAGTTTGGGTGTAAGGAATGGAGAATTAATACTAAATTGATATACAGTTTCTGTTTAGAGTGATGGAAAAATTTGGGTGGAAGACAGTAGAGACAATACTGTGAATGTAAATAACACCATTGAATTGTATACTGGAAAGTGGTTAAAATGGAACATTTTAGGTTATATATATGTCACCAGAATAAAAGGTTTAAAAGTCATAGAATTGTACAACAGAAAATGTGTATCCTAACATAAACTACTGGGTATAGTTAACCATAGAAATCTCATAACAGTTTTTCATCAATTTTAACAAAATTACCATATTAATACAAAGTGTTAAGAATAGGGAAAACTGTGTGTATTACAGAGGTATATGGGAATTCTGTACTGTATGCATGATTTCTCTGTGTAAACTCAAACTTCTCTAATAAAATAATTTAAGTAAAGGGTATTAAAAATACAAACACACACCATCAATTCAAGAAAGAACACAAAAAAGCTTTGATCATGTCTATTACCACAGAAAAATTATTTGACAAAATCCAATAACCAATCATGATTAAAACCAACCAAACAAAATTATGGATACAAATATTTAGCATCCTATTAATTTGGGAAAACATGAAAGCATTCTTAGCAGGGTCAGGAACAAACCAAAGATGACTTCTTTCATCACTGTTATTGATTGTTTTCCTGGATATACCAGCCAGAGCAATTAGGCAAGAAAAAGACAATAGGCATCGAAGTGGGAAAGGAAGAAGTTAAACTTCCTCACCTTGCAGGTGACGTGATTTATATATTAAAAATCCTCTAGAATTCACAAAAAATACTTTGAGCTAATAAACAATATCAGCAAATTTGCACAAAAGTCTGTTGTATAGCACCAAATAACATGAAAAGGAAATTAACAAGCAATTTATTTTACAATACCATCAAAAAGAGCAAAATACTTAGAAATTAAACCAAGGATGTGCAAAATTTGTAACCTGAAAAGTACAAAGCACTACTGAATTTTATTTACAAAGGTGGGCCTGGGGAATATGTTTTAGGAAGCTATCACCAATGAAAACATATTTAACACCATTACTGGTTCATGAGAAATTGTTAAACATTGCCATTATGCCAACTGAAAATCAGATGAGCAACACAGTAAAATGAGAAAATATTTTTCAAAAGTTCATTTTTCACTAAACTCAAGAAATAAATATTAAAATAAATACTGGATTTTTATATAGACAATTTTACAATTGAAATATTGTTTATTTTAACTTCCACATACTTCTCAAGTTTAAATAGTTTTTGTTACTTTAGTGTTCCAGAAAGTATTGCACATTAAAAATTATGAAAAGCATGGTAAACAGGAGCATCCATGTTCCCTTTCTCCTTGGCCTTCAATATGGCTCATACAGCACTGGACTGCCCTCACCTACCCAACTGGATGATCCCAGCATTTTGTATATTTGTGTCATGATTGTATCTGTTTTCTATCTCTCTTTTTCTGATTCTATCAGAATTTTGCATGAAGACAATCATGAGTTGGTAAAACATACTGCAGCATCCCTTGATTGAAAATTTGCATAACTTTTGCTAAAGCATTTCATTAGAAAGTGATGAATAAACACTATGGGAACAGTGCAGCAAATGAAATTTGTGTGCTCCATGTGTAGGATAAAAAGCTCACTCCTGAGAAGAGACATAAACAGAAAGCTTTTTATTCACTGTGGAAATATATAGGAATAAGAACTTGTACACAGAAAACTAGAAAACACTGCTAAAATGAATCAAAGAAGACCTAAATAAATGGGTGGACAGTCTGGGTTTATGCATTAAGAGACAAAATAAAGTTAAGATGTCAATCCTACCCAGAGCAAATTATAGATTGAACACAATCCCAATTAATACCAAGTTTCTTTGCAAAAATGGAAATCTAATTAACAATATTATGTAGAAGAGTAAACATTCCCAAATAGCCAAAGCCATGTTGAAATAGAACAATGAAGTTGGGGGATTCACATTTCTCAATTTTAAAAATTATTACAAAGTCACAGTAAGCAAAACAGCATGGTCTCACACAAGGATGGGCAAATAGATAAACAGAATCAAATTGAGATGTCAGAAAAAAAAAACAACCCTCATGTTTATGGCCAACAGATTTTTGATAAGAGGACAAAATTACTCAGATAAGAAAGAATAGTATCTTCAACAAATGGTGCTTGAAAAACTGGATCTCCCTCTGCAACCCCCCCCCGAAGAAAACAAAAACAAAAACAAAACACGGAGGAGCGGTATCTCATACAGTAAGCAAAAATCAACTCAAAATGGATGATAGACCGAAATATAAGAGCCAGAGCTATCAAACACCTAGAAGGAAATTTAGAGAAGTATCAAGACTTTGTATTAAGCAATGGTTTCTTACACTTTACACCCAAACCCCAAGCAACAAGAGAAAAAATAGATTAAAAGGACTTCATGAAAGTTAAAAACTTTTACCCCTCAAAAGATTTTATCATGAAAATAAACTGATGACAATTTACACAAGTGGAGAAAATATTTGGAAACCACATATTATAAAAGATTTCATATGTAGAATCTATAAATAAATCCTTCAAATTAACAAGAAAAGACAAACATCAAAATTTTAAAATGGGAGAAGTCTTGAATTGACATCTTCCCAAAGAAGATATAAAAAGGGCTAGAATGCAAATGAAAAGATGCTCAATATCACTAACTATAGGAAAATATAAATGAAATATAAACCACAATGAGATACACCATCTCATACCCATTAGAATAGTTGCTATTTACAAAAGAAACATAAAATTACATGTGTTGGAGACTGTAGAGAAAAAGAATGCTCATTCATTGCTGGTGGGATTGTAAAATGGGGCAGCTGCTGTGGAAGACTGTATAGCAGTTCCACAGAAAGTGAAGTATAGAATTACCATATGAACCCACAATCCCACTAAGGATATACCCCCAGAATTTGAAAGTGGGAATGCAAAGAGATATTTTCTCACTGATATTCATAGCAGCACTATTCACAATTGTCAAAAGA
>PVKH010032137.1:0-12217 GCA_004027955.1 Chaetophractus vellerosus | reverse complement strand
ATGAATACATATAAATAATAGAAGTATAAAATATACATAGGAACGATGAACATTAATTTTCAAGTAGGTTGTTATTTCTGTGGGGGCGCAGGAAACCCTATCTTTCAAACAAAATCTTACATGGGCACATGAACATATAAAACATACAGTAATGAACTGTTCTAACCAAAGCGGGGGGAAGGGTTCCCTTGTGCCAGCTACTGAGGAATCCCTTAGCTCTGCAGAACACAGTCTGTACAACATTGAGGACAAAATCCACGTTTCCACCTGAAGTACGTGGGAAGCTATAATTCATTCCTTCTGTGCTCCTGTCACAGCTATCCACCCCTTGGTAAAGCACTACTTACTTTGCAGTGTCAGCACCACTTGTAATAAGAGTGTTGATCAGCAGCTCGTGGCCATACCGTGCTGCGATGTGCAAAGGGGTGTTCCCATTCTTATCCTCACAGTCGATTACAGCTCCTGCAATAAAGGACACACTGTCAGACAACGGATTACCTACGCTCAAGTCAAACCTGTTACATGGACAGTAATAAGAAATGCTGTTGAAGCACAAGCTAATGGATATAGCAATTTTAACTACATTACATTCATGGCATATTTATTGAGTCAGGCACTGGGGTTACAGATTTCATATTTATAAGAGTTTTGTGGACCGGGCATAGTATTTTAATAGATTTTCAAATGACAAAAGGGCTCTGGGGTCCACTGAATTTGGAAATCACTGCATTAAAACAAAATTAAACATATTTCTTTAGAACAAAACTTATCAGAACTTTAATATGCATACCCTGAGCATCATCACAAAGACTGTATCAAGTGCTTCGCAAACTGTTTGATGGTGAACCTACTCCTGTTTTCCTGCAACACTATAATACCTATTATTGTAAGGACTAAAAAAACAATTCCTTGGCACGTGGCTTGGAAAACACTGATTTATAAGTAATGATTCATAGTAATTAAAGTGAAAAAAGAATACAGTTCAGAAATAAAATCCTGAAATTGGTAAAAAAGGGTAAAAACAAATGCAACATAGGTCTGTTTATAATACAAATTACAGTGGAATGGCAGTTTTCTGTTTAGCAATGTTTTAAAAAGTCACCACTCATTGCTAGAGAAATAATACTGATGATTCATGGCAACCAAAGCCAAAATAAATGGAAAAAACAAAAACAAACACAAAACACCAAACTTCTGAAAGATACATTTACATGCATTTTGTAATATTATTATTGATTTTCATGAGATCTGAAATCAAAATATTAAAAATATAGACTGGTATGATAATTCTTCAATACCATTTATTCTGCGGATGTTTTCACTACATTTAAGGGAAAAAAAAACAAACAGAAATACTTTTTACCACTCTGGATAATGGTTTGTGATCTGGAGAATCTACCATGGAGGGCAGTCATGTGCAGTGGGGTTTTCCCATCTTTGCTCTGAAATAATTGAAGAAATTTAAAATTACTCTATTATATCCAAAATACGTAATATTTTAGTTTTATTTGAAATATTCTCGCACATCTTTATTTTATAAAACTACAAATCAAACAAGGTTAAACTGAAGCCAAAGGAGGTAAAAAAAAAAAAATTGTTCATACAATGCATTCATTCAAAGAAATTGTGAATCCCTCCTTCACCAATAAAAAATGAATTAGAATTAACTTCACTATAATTCATAAAAATTGTATGTATTAATTTCTTTATAATTATTTTAAAGAAATAGTCATAGCTATTTTCTCAAATCACTTAAAAATATATCAGACCACTGAATTTATATATATCATGTAAAAATTCTGAAATTCAAAAGGAGTTCCATATATGAAGAAAAGCCAATCCCTGATTTAGATGATATTAATCTTCTTCCTTAAAATCTTTCTGGTCAAACAAAAACACATATGTGACCAACACAAAGGAAAGAGACTGTTTTGCAACTCCTAATATCTCAGAATTGAAATGTTACAAATGCCCTAAGCTTACACTAACACTAATTCTTGTTTAATGCAGATCTCAAGAAGTAGCCCCATACTGTAATTAAGAAGTCTTTCAGTAACATCATATAAAAGCCTATCTAAGTATTTGATCCCAATTTTTTTTCAAGCAAGCAAGCTACCCAACTGGCAAGTAACCCAAGAATTTCCCATCTTTTGGAGGCAGTGTTTGCACAGAAGAAGAAAAAAAATGCAGGCTCTGGAGTCAGAGTAACATCAGCACGAATCTCAGCTCTGCCACTTAGCACAAGCGAGATTTTGGAACAGCTGCCCAATCTCTACAAATTTTTACCTCCTCATTTGGAAATGGGGATAACACCAGCTATACCTCACAGGTCTACTATGCAGAGTAAATACAAAATGTCTGTAAAACATCCATATAACATACCAGTGCTTATTACAAAACAAACATTTCTATTCGGTGCTTTTTACTTAAGTGCTAGCTGTCATTCTTTCAACTACAGCAAAACAAAAACAAACAAAAGCACAAAAACATTTTAATAAAGGGATTCCAGTTTCTAGTGTCTTTTCAAAATTCCCCTAATATGAAATATCTTGATTTTTAATGTTAATTTTTACCTATAGATATTTCTTAAAGATTAAAAAAAAAACCTGTAGTAAAACTTTGAGTTCAAAAATGATGCAATTTTGAAGATATAATTAAAGTTAACACTTACATATAGTAAGCACTCTGTTCCAGGCAGTTTGAAAACACTTCACGTATATTTAATTCTCACATCCACCCAATGAAATGGGTAAAACAGGTACCAGTAACCCTGTTTTATAGATGGGGCAACTCAGGCTCTGAGGAAAAGGAACTTGTCAAAGTCTCACACCTAGTAACTGGCAGAATCCTTCACTATAAGCCTAGAGGTGGCACTGGGTCAACATTTTAACTTTTTTATATAGTGACCATACAAAAATATTCTAAATGTACAAAAGAAAAAGAGGTTCAGATTACCAACTGAAAAGTCCCTCTTAAGACTTGCTGCAAGTAGGGGGGCACGTTAATTTTCTTTCTGACTTGGGGGAAAAATGGGGAGATTTTTTCTTAAGTCACTGTTGGGGACTGAATGATGTCCCCCACAGAAAAGGTCCCAACCCCTAGTCCTGTGGTGTGAAGCCCACTTGTAAATAGGACCTTTGGAGATGCTACTGGTTAAGTGTGCCAAAACTGAAAGAGGGTGAGTCTTAAATCAAATATGGCTGGCGTCTTAGAAACAAATGAATCTGGACTCAGAGAGAGGATGCCACAGGTAGCAGCTGGAAACTGGAAGTCAGTGCAACCCAGAACAGAAAGAAGATGCCGCTACGGTGCCCCGCCAAGGGACTGAAAAGCCAATGACCCAAGGATTGCCGGCAGCCAGCCCACCAGAACACCACAGTCCTAGGGAACAAAGTACTGCTTGCTGACACTTCAATTCTGGACTTCTCTTAGCCTCAAAACGATGAGCCAAGAAATTTCCATTGTTTAAGCCAACCCATTGTTTTAGCAGCCAATAAACGAAAACAGTCATTTTTAGACTCAATCTAGGAGGCTTAAACAAATGAAAATGTAGAAAGACCCACCCAAAATACTAAGAATTGGTTTCACAACCAAAAATAACAACAAAAAGCAGTCTCATACATTAGAGTACTTTTTATGTTTAGAGTTTAAATCAAGTATTTGGTGTATTTTCTTTTTCTGACCAAAATTTATTCCTTAAGAACAGGGTGAGGCAGAAAAAGGTATACATGTAAATAATGCAATACATAGGGTTCATGTTAGTTTATAAAACTATAAAACAAGTTTAAAACTATACTGCCTTTTAAACCCCACTCTAACACTACCACTTCCATCAGACAACTAATTTAAAAACTTAGGAACTGAAAGATTACAGGTGTAAATTCACATTCTGATTTCTAGGCACCCACAACTTCATCAACGACAGAAAAATGGAGAATTAGGTAAGAGGAGGAAATGAAGCAGGGAATAAGGAAGAGAGGCTCTGAAAAGGAGAACATGAGGGTTAGCAAACTTAATTTTTTATAATACAGGGCAAATGTAAAGGCCTCAACTCCTTAGTCAAGCAACAGTTTAATAAACACCAGTTTGACAAATTTAGAAAATGAAGGTGTCAGGAATGAATATACATTCTTGCTGGTTGAAAACTAACAGGTATCAACAATCTATATAATTTCAAAGTTGGAAGAGACCTCCCAAGTCACCAAGTCATCAATGACCTAGAAACTGTGTTCTAGTGGAACTCGGCAATAACATAACTGGATATAAATGGAATGTCTTACAGGTAGGCAAGACTGAGAAACGTTTTATAAAATCTATTTTTAAACCAACATTCTGATGCTTCCACATCTCTCTAAAAACCCACATCTCAACCACTTTGCTGATAATTCCCTTGTCATGTATAGAATCCACCACCGAAACACCTAAATCACCAAGGAGGTAACTTCTAATAGGACAATCAGCATGCATTATACTACAAATGAGCCCCTCCTAGGACTGAGTCTCAAGTCTATTTTTCAGTCTGTATTTTCTTTTGAAATTTAATCACACACAGCACAACACTGTGAATGTAATTAACAGCACTGAATTATATATGCAAATGTAATTAAAAGGGGGAAATTTTAGGTTGTATATGCTACTAGAATATAAATTAAAAGAAAAGAGATAGGTCTGTACAACACAGTGAATCCTATTGTGAACGATGGAATATAATTAACAGTACAATTATAAAAATGTTCTTCCATGAATTGTAACAAATGTACCACACAAATGCAAGGTGTTAATAATAATAATAATAATAATAATAATAATAATAATAATAACAATAATAATAAGAGTGGTATATGGAAATTCTATATTTTATACATGAATTTTCCATAGACCTACAATTTTTTAAATTAAAAAAAAATCAATGAAAGGCTATGAAAAACTGAACCCAATTTAAAAAAAAAAATCACAGGTACTGGATGGAGGTCAATGATATAGACACTGACATATGAAGCAAATATCTTATTATCATCAAATTATATTAAATATCTATACCCAAATGGAACTGTATAAATAGGGAAAAACGTACACCTTTTAAAGGGAGCACCATATAAAGTGAAAAATGTACAACAGCTACATAAGCTGCCTTCATTTCCATGATAGTTAATATTTTCACACACAAAGATGAGGCTGAAAAAAAATTGGTAGTGATAGCTGATTTGAGAATTATTAACATAATTTAAAAATTTTATTTTTGAAATAACCTAATCTTCACTGAAAAATATTACCGGACTTTTGAGAAGAAAGCTAACAAATTCTACCCTACAAGAGTTAGGTATTTTTCTGGGCCTTAATTATCCAAATAACAGGAATTTTTAAAATACGCAGTTAGAAATGATTATCAATACATTTTTAATGATCCCTCGTGTCCTTCCTTCCTTCATTGGATCTATTATGCACATATTTTGTCCCTCTAGGGATAGAGGGCGATTTATGGCAGTGAGCTCATTAGAGAAGGATCTGCTGCTACAGCTGTCAGAATAGGTTGGCGGTATCACTAAAGGCTGTGCTAAAGTTGAGAGGAAAGAAATTCATCCTCTTTACCAGTCTGAGAGATACTGCTCATCATACTTGCAAAAGTATCTGAAATCAGGTGTAATTAAAGCTCTCTGAAGAAAGCTTAGATGTTTTTACTAATCCTAAATGGCTAAATTTTGTTTGTGGTTTTCTTTTCCACACACCCCAAGATATTGTTTGGCAAGTGCTCAGAGGTTAAATTAATGAATTAATACAGAAACAATCAGTGAAGGCATCCTGGAAAACTTAAAATGATGTTTATGCCTTATAAAGTAGTGATGCTCAAAACCTTGATTGCATTGCTTTCTTACAGAACTCACAGTGAAAGAACATTTATTTTGGTTCCAAAATTTCACATATTTCTAAAATTCAAATGCTCATTCATGAAAATGATTGTGAACAAATAAGAAAAAGCAACTATTCCTTATGTGCAACTTGCTGATACTGGTTTTTGTTTTCCCAACATTGTGAAAAAATTCAAAATAGAAATGCTGAATGAATTGTAGAGTGAACGCCGATGCACATGCCACTGAGACTCTACCACTAACATGTTACTATATGTGCTTTATCACACACCTAGCCAGCCAGCCAGCCATGCATCTTGTTTGACACATTTGCAGACCTCAAGACATGTCACTTCTAAACACGTTTAGCATACATATTAAACAGAGTTCAACATTTGTTTAGTTTTTTCCTTCTGAGGGAAAATTCATATACAAGGAAGTAAACAAATCTTAAATTTATCATTTTATGAGATGTGACAAATGCTTATCAATTTAATTCAAAGCCCTGTCAAAATACAGAACGTTAAAAGTTCCCTCCTGCCCCTTTCCAAATCAATCCCTCTTCCCCTCTTCCCAGAGGTAACCTCCACTGTGACTTTTAAAACTAAGATTAATTTTTGCCTAATATTTTTAAGGTTCATCCATGTTCTTTTGTGTATCAGAAGTTTTTCCTTTGTATTGCTGAACGGTATTCATTACTGAGCTTGTTGTAAGCAGCGAGATTCCACGTTCAGTAGGGATTCGGGTTTTGTTCCTACCTTCATGTTGACATCAGCCCCATTGCCCACTAGAAGCTCTAAACACAGTGCTCCATGGGTTGAGGCAGCAGCAAAGTGCAAAGGAGCAAATCCTTTTTCATTCTTTTGATTGACATTAGCACCACAGTCTATAAGTTCATTCACTACAACATCTTGTCCATTGTAGCAGGCTACATGAAGAGGTGTATTTCCATAGGCATTTGGTTCATTCATCTAGTATGAGAAAGAAAATGTAAATGTGGAAGTAGTCTTGTTAAGTATCTTGCTGTGTACTATTTTAGCAACCTTGTGGTTGCATTCAAACTATCAAAGTGAGAAGTAGACAAGGATAAATTACACAGATGAGGCTTACAATCTCTGAAGGTCTTTTAAATAAAATTAACAACAAACATTATGGAGTCAAATGGATTCTGCATATTCAGGGAAAATGATTCACATATATAATGACTACTTCATGACAAAATTAAATGATTCTGAAAGAGGGATTTTAGGAAAGTGAAACTAAAACAATGTTTTAAAAATAGCCTTTCAGGTAAAAGACTTCTAGAATTAACTCTAAGAACCATGAAAAATAAACACATACTGAAAATTCAGGGGTATATTAAACAGCATGCACATCTTCAGCCTTTTCACTTTGTAATGACAAAAGACTAAAGGTAGTAATGAAGTAGAGATCAAGGTTTTTAAAAATGAATTGTATCTTTTTCTATTTATTTAATTCATTTCTGCTACAAACTTGGGCTCTAGATATTTTCCAGCCTTACATGTTAACATTTTACCAAAGGCAAAGAAATGTGCTCAAGAATGACAAATAATTCAAGCAACTCAAGTTCTTTTTCCTTCCTGTTTCTAAAGGAATGCTTAAAAGTTTAGATGATTTTAACATTTTCTCTTCTCAGATCCTTGGTAACAGAAATTGGAGGACACAGAGAAGTGCATGTATTCATTGCTGCTTATATTGTACCAGAGTCTTTTCACCTTTCCATTATCTATAACCTCAACTTTCTAAGGAGTCCATCCAGAAAAGAAGCTGGGTCATATCAACTGCTGGCCAGAATACTGGTGATCCAGGACAGAAGAGAAAGAAGTCAAAGAAGAATGAGAATCAGTTTGACCTTGCCCTATTACGTCATTAAATGGCTCTAAGGCTAATCATAGATTTAGAAGTACACCCTACCCCTAATTGTTTACAAATATTATACTACTGTAATTAAAATAAGTTGGAAAAACTGTGCCAAAATGGAATTGAAACAGCACCAGAAATAAGGCTGCCTCATTTTTGTATATCAGGTGTCTCTAAGGCATTAGGTACCTGATGACACAGGGCTGCAGGAACCGTTCGGTTGAAATGAAACTTGCATAATGCACACGACCATGAACCCACATAACAATGCGTTTGGATTTTTATATCTCCTTTTCCTGATACCCACACTTTCAATAAGTACCTTCTTGCTTTTGGGAAAGTGTATTCAGCTCTAAAGTTCTGCCATTTATTCTTTGTGCAACTAGGCTATCATTTATCTTTTAAACCTGTTTCTTTAGCAGCTGATCTAGACTGTCTCTCTCTACCACAGCCTTACCCTCTCGCCTCCTAATGTTGTTTATGATCTGTTGTTTTTTTTTTTTAGGAAGTACCAGGGATTGAACCCAGGACCTTGTACATGGAAAGCAGGTGCTCAACCACTGGTTTATATCCACTCCCCAATAAGTTTTTTTTTTTGTTTGCCTTTTGTTTTTAGGAGGTATGGGGGATCGAATCCAGGATGACCTTGTACATGGGAAGCAAGCGTTCAATCCCTTGAGCTATATCTGCACCCCTGTAATCTGAGTTTGTTAGAACTGCACCTAAAATAAGAGTAAATATACTGAGTGGGAGTAAACTTAAAGGATAGCCTGTGAAAGCTAGAGGTATTCTTAGCTACCTCAGGATTCAAATACATTCAGGATATATCAACAGCCCTTCCTAACCACAGGGATTTATACAGTGAGGTATATTTGTATTTTGATAAGCAAGAAGCCTCTTGTTTTCTGCCTCACTCTTACCAAGAACATGTAATGTGAACTGCTACAGACATTTAAAGATAGTTTTAGGTGAATTAGGCAAATAAGACTAACAGTAACCTAGCCACCTGGCAAAAATATGCCAAGTATGTCTGATCTGCTGGTCCCCACAGCTGAAATGGAGTTACAAGGCCTGGAATATGATGGAGAAGAAAAACTTCTGTCAATCATTCATTCATCTTTCAAATATATTTTACCTTCTAACATGACAACTTGACTAATTCTATGTCTTGGTCAGGTATCAGTACACTAGATATCATGTAAAGGACTATATCCTGTTAAAAGATGAAAACAGCGTATAAAACCATCTTTTAAACCTGAAATAACTTATGCCAACAACGTAGTAAAGAAACTATAAAATACTCCATCATTAAAGTATATTAAAGCACCGTTCAATCCGTATACCTACATCAACTCCAAGATCTAGCAGGTATTTGACTACACTGATCATTCCACTAGAGGCTGCCGCATGAAGAGGTGTGTAAGACTTCTTATCCTTGCATGTCACTTCAGCTCCGTGTGCCACAAGTAACTTCACTACTTCAATGTGACCTGAAAATGTATTTATGAAGAAATAATAAAGAGCTGAGCATAAGGAAAATATTAAATATAGTCCTGTACAGACTGTATATCTTGAAAGAAAATTACGCAGACAATGCACGACAAGTCACCAATAAATCACATTATAAGCTGAGAGAAGATGGAAGAAAAAAATATACAGATAAGTTTTGATAAATGATGATACAGCTACCTAATAATAATTCATTACTTTATCCAATGATAACTCTGCAATTTATAATCTCACTGGCTTAACCAACTAATGTTTTATTCCTCATTCACAATATGATCGGTTTGCAAAGGGCTGAGCTCAATCAATCAAGGACCCAGGCTCGTGCAGCAGACGCCATCTCGAATGTGTCCTACTACCGTATCAGAAGGGGGAACAGATTGCAGGGTCTCACATCAGCAGTTAAATGCTCTGGCCCAGGAGTGATCCTGCTTTCAACTAGTCTCAGGCCTCACTAATCACTAGACCGCCAGGAAAAGGACCACGTACGTGGAAGGTGAGAGGACCACTACTCCCTTCCTCACTTCTTACCAGATCAGATATGCAGGAGCCCCACCATGCCCCACCCCATCTGAGCCTCTGCTCATGAGGCCCCTTCTTTGCATGGGCTGTTCTGCCTGGAAGTCTCTTCCTGGTCATTGCTACTAACCTTTCAAGACCAATGTTCACTCCCACCTTCACTGAACAACCCAATCATTTCTCTTCCCTAGCAGCCAAAAGCACCAAACACCTCTAAAACCCATCCAACAATGATATAATATAAAGCCTTGTGATGTTCCTCAAATTTTTTGAATCATTATTCAATTAACTTTTTAAATTACTTTTATGCACTAACTCCCCAAGTATGTTATATGTCCTTAAGGCAAAGCCTACATGTACTATATCTTGGGATATTCCATAGGGCCAAAGGCAATGGTAATTACAAAATGGGCACCCAGTAAGTATTTGTTAAATTAATCAAATTGCTCATGATGCCACTGTTTTTCCTTTTTTAGATATTTTTCCCAAAGTCTTTTTATTTTTATTAATTTTATATTTTTCCAAACACTCCTTCCCATCCCCTCACCCCCTGGTAAACTATAATCTACTCTTTTTTCTTTTCTTTTCTTTTTTGTTCTTTTTTTAAGGTACCGGGGACCAAGGATTGAACCCAGGACCTAGTATGTGGAAGGTGGTTCTCAACCATTGAGCCACATCTGCTTCCCTGAGTTGGTTTTTTCGTTTATTGGTTTTGTTTTGTTTTTCCCAGGAAGTACTGGGAACCAAACCCGGGACCTCCCCTGTGGGAAGCAGGCGCTCAACTACTTGAGCCACATCCGTTCCCCTGTAAACTTTCTATCTCTGCAAATTTGCTATTTCTAGCCATCTCCTATAGGTGAAATCATACAATATTTGTCCTTATATGCTTTGCTCATTTCACTGAACATAAAATTTGCAAGGTTCTTTCATGTTGCAGCATAACTCACAATTTCATTCTTTCCTATGGCTGAGCAATATTCCACTGTGTGAATGTACTTCATCTGTAGAGGGGCATAGGTGTACATATAGGCATAAAAGGATCACTTTAACACCCTGTTTTCACTTTCTTTGGGTATACACAAGTAGAATGATTGGGTCATTATATTTTTAACCATTTCATATTCCCACAAAAAATGCACTAGAGCTCCAATTTCTCTGCATCTGGTCTAACATTTGTTATTTTTTCAATAGCCATCCTTGAGGGCAGGGAATGGTATCTAATTGTGGTACTGACGTGCATTTCCCTAATGACAAATGACGCTGAGCATATTTTCATATGCCTTTTGACACCTGCAAAGTGTCTTCTTTGGAGGACTCAGAGGGGAGTGGAAATATTTCCTAGCCATAAAAGGGAGGGAAGCTGCCAGAGAAGGCTGGAGACCTGTCTCAGAGAAAGGCTGAATTACAAGGCTCCTAGCCTCCAGACAGGAAGCTCTGTCACATTGATCTGGTCTGTGTTGCAACAAATACTCCGACCATGCATTGAACTGAGAGCTGCCAAAGAGCCCATCTCCCGGCAGACCAAGGAAATACATGCAAGAACATTAAATAAGGAGGACACAATGGAAGAGATTATCCTGCCTGCAGCAGTGGGGCATATGGGTATCCCTAAAATTTCTGTGAAACATTTATGTAATCGATGTATCCTAAAAAAAAAAATTTTTTTTTTGATTAAAAATTTAAAAAAAGAAAAAATACATATGAAATATAAGACTATAATAAAAAACTATACAGAGCATATCTAGTGCTTAATATCTTGTAAATAAATATAAGAAATTATTCATAAAAAAAAAAATAAGTAGGAGAGGCTTTTCCGGCCTCTATAGCTTCCCTACCTAAGGCCCTAGGAAGCAACTCTACAACCAATTACTGGGTCCAATGCCGAGTTCTGAGCACCCAGCAGGACAATCCTAACAATTCAGGTAGAGCCAAAAAAATCAAAGAGCAGTGAAAACTCACAGCCTCCTGCCAATAAATCCCCACAAAAGAGAAAGAAATTGAGAATCTGAGTAAACTACATCCTAACCAGATGCCTAGATATCAACAAAAAATTACGAGCCAGACTAAGAAAACAGAAGGCATGGCCCAAGCAAAGGAATACATCAAAGGCCCAGAAGAGATGCAGAACTTGAGAGAACTAATCAGCGAGATGCACACAAATATCCAAAATCAAATTAATGAGTTGAAAGACAATATAGTTAAAGAGATAAATGACATCAAGAAAACAATGAGGGGCCGGCTGGATAGCCCAGTGGATAGGGTGCCGGCATACCACATGGGAGGCCCCGGGTTCGGTTCTCAGGGACCTCTCCTAGCGGGCAGACCGCCTTGAGAATGGCAAGCCGCCATGGGCGGGCCAGAGCCGCCATGGGCAGGGCAAAAAGCTGCCACGGACAGGGCAGGTCGCCCGCGAATGGAGCGCAGCCAGCCACCCGCGAACTGAAAGCCGGCCGTGAATGAAAGCA
>PVKH010032136.1:0-12216 GCA_004027955.1 Chaetophractus vellerosus | reverse complement strand
TAAAAAAAAAAAAAAAAAAAAAAAAAAAAAAGAAAAATACTGAAGCTTAGGGAAGATTAGTAACTTTCCCAAGGTCAGAAGCGAGTGGTGGATCTGAGTTTCAAACGCAAATCTCCTTGCAATTGTACCCATTTCATACATTTCTCTATAAGAAACATGGGGAAGTGCTTTCATAACCATCCAAATGAGCAGAGAATTTACTTTGAAATTAGTGTCCCAAAGACATCATGCACTTACTATAATGGTTTTCCTATTGTTTAGACATTTTTGAAACGCTCCTCTGGAAATGCCAAAAGGGCCTGTATTTTGAATATTCCTTATATTGATCACTATTCATCCTTTGAGGTCAGATTTGACTATTTAAAAGACCCTAAGAAGCAGATCATATGAGTAAGGTGTAGGATTACTATGAAGTAGTGATATAATTTTCAGTACATGATGAAATGACCACAGTTTTCTTGAGTTTGATGATCTTCCTTAGGTGATGATGATTTTGAGGGATATAAGACATTTATGGAAATGCAACTACCGGAGGTTAAAAAACAGGCAGAACCCACATTGACTTCACTTCAATGTAAGCAATTTGAGCTGCCCATAAGTTTTGTTGGTATTCAACAAGGGTTCCAAATTGGCTGCTCAAGGCAGTTGGCTCCTGGAAGTATTTCGTATGGTCCTTTTATTGTACCCACACAGTGTGTTAACAGGCTCTATAATGAGGCAGATTTTTGGGCTTAGTGGTCATATAAGCAAGAAAACCTTGGTTTTCCTATGCCCACCTACTCAATGTTAATCCCATTCCCTCTGAAGGCGGTGGAGCTTTTGATTTCTGATATTCACACCCCCTTTTTTCCCCCCTCAAAGTAATTTCAAATACTGGGCATTCTCTGCTCAAAAAATCTTCAGGTTTTACATGTCCCAGTTAAGATACCATTTAAGTCACTCCCAGGTAAAACATAACACTTCATATTTTCGAAGGCCTTTTATTAAAATGAATATTCATTAAAATTATAAACACAAAACTTAGATTTTTCTTTAAGCCTTAACATTCAAGTTACAAATACTAAAGTAATTTTACAATTGCATTAGAGCAGGGGTTCTTCACAAGGGGTCCTTGAGCTTGAATTGAAATTCAAAAAAACATTATTCTTGTGGGGACGTGCTGGTGTGGGTGTGATATATTTATTAAATAACACACAGTATATTGTGGACTTAGTAAGGGGTCTGTGGTTTTCACCTGACTGGCAAAGGGGTCTGTGGAACAAAAAAGGTTAAGAACCCCTGCATTAGAGCTTATTTCTTGGGAGCCAGGCTGACAAGATGGCTCGTCCGCATTGCTGCGTTCCTTCTCCAAGCTGCTGGCCCCTGCAGGTTTCCATTCAGTGCTGCTGAAGTTCTACTTTCAGGAGCCGCCGCATAGCAGTCCTGACTGGTGGAAAGTTGGACTGACCTTGGGCACTGCCATTTTTCTGTGGAGCTATCCCATCAACCAACATAATGAAGATGTTCTAGAGTATAAAAGAAGAGATGGGTTGAAATAAACTTTTGAAATACTAGTAAAGCATGCCCTGTGTAGAGATTACAGCTGTTCCTCTGAGGTCGCCAGTATTTTGTATTGTAAATGTAAATGAAAACGTTGTATGTGGATATATAAAGTCAGCATTTGTGTATTGCATCATTAAATGAATAAAGAAAAATATCTCTATTCTTCAGATAATGCATATTATGACAACTTACAGAAAATATCAATTCTAAGGTATATTACTAGAAGTATTTCAGTATGGAAAATACATTGGCTTAAATGTAGAAGTTGAAAAATTTAATCAATAAACAGAAAGTTCAGTGTAAGTTCAAACTGTCACCTAATGTTGAATACTTGGAGTGATTTTTTTTTTAGGACATTGATTACTTTTACCACCCCTGATGACAGGGTCAGTAGAAATTGAGGACATGATAAGACAACTTGTTATGAAGATATATCAACTTTTAATATCCAATAAAAACACCTATTCTTTAGTTTCTTCTGACTCTATTGCATTGAAGTTGGATGATTTACAGTTGGGTAATGTTTTTTACTCAATATCTGTGGCAGTGCCAAGTCTGTTGTCCCTTTTTTGCTAATAGGACCTTCATCCAATGGTTTGGCAAACTCTTGATTGTTTAAAAAAGGGGTTGGGGGTGTGAAGTTTTAGACACTAAAATGTTAAAATAAACTTCATTTGTCCCTCATAAAAAAAGTTTATTTCTTTATCTATTTTTTCCAATTATAAAATTAATTCATGCTTTCAAAGAAAACCAAAGTTGACAGAAATTATATATAGGGTATAAAGGGAAGTCACTTTCAATCTCAACCCCAGACATAATTACTATTAACAGTGTATATGTTTCCCATTTCTTTCTATCCATATAGTAACATATATAATACTTTTTTATTGCAGTAAACATTATAATATGTAACAAACATGGAGACCTTACTGATTTTAAGACCCTGAGTCATTCCAAAACTTATCCAAGAAAAGGTAGGCAGGTTGTAAAGATTGCATTTTGACTTAGAAAGCAAAAATGTTTCAGTATTGAAAAACTGGTGTGTCTAATTTTTAAAAAGTGAGAATTTATGACACTTCATTTAAAAAATTTTTTTACAAAATTTCAGTGAGTCTCACTTTGCACTACCATCAACTATTTTCTGCTGTAGCTCTTTGAGAATAGCTCTCATCGCACTTGACAAGGTGTGCCCTTCGCCAGACTCTTCTTTAAGCCTCCCAGAGGTCTTTCTGTGCAAATGAAGCTTGGGGCTGGGACTTTCAAAGAGACCCACTCACTTTTGAAATAGCAGAAAACACCCTCAAGTTTTTGGATCTCTCACCTTATATTTCTTTTCTTTCTCCTTGCTCCTTTGTCAGTCCCACTTACCTTTATTTAGAACATAGTCTTGGGTTCTGATATCTGTTATTGGCCCTGCCAAGTTTTAATGACTTTCTTACTCACAACCAGGTTCCTAGTGTTGGCCTATCCTTTTCACTATGTTAACTCTATTTACGCAAGGCTTTGGTGACCTATCTCTTCTTTTCAATATCCGACCCTGGGCTATATCTATCTGATTTTGGAGCAGATATCCAAAAATGAACCACCCTTATTGCCATAGAATGAACTGGGATAGAATCAAGGATGGGAATCCATGGAATATCCATCTTGCTAGGTCTCTAGTACCTAACACTGTTTTTTGTATATAGGTAGGTCCTTAACAAACATTTTTTGATGGCATAAATTAAAAATAACAACAATAACAAAAACCAGTTATCACAGCATCTCCTGAGGTGAGAAGAGATGTATTCATTCAACTAGTACTAGATGTACTTCTTTTAGCTGCAGCACCATGGTAGATACTGAGGCTACGAAGATGACAAGATATGTTCTCTTACCTCAGGAAATTCACACTATTTTGGGAGTCTACAGTTAGATAGAAAGTCTGGGTGATAAGCTTGATGATGCAGAACCTATTATGTGGTCTTTATTCCAAGTCCAGTTCCAAACAACTTTTTTTTTTTTTTAAGATTTATTTATTTTATTACATATCTCCCCTTCCCCCCACTGTGGCGACGCGCCGAGAGTGGTCACTGCGCAGGCGCGGCTTTCCCCGCTTGTGGGCGGTCTCTGCGTTTGTTCACGGCCAGCGCTTGCTTCAGTTCGCAGGTGTCTGGCTGCGCTCCATCCGCGGGCGACCTGCCCTGCCCGTAGGGGCTCTTGACCTGTCCGTGGCAGCTTCTTGCCCTGCCCACGGCAGCTCCGGCCCGCCCATGGCGGCTTGCCATTCTCAAGGCGGTCTGCCCGCTAGGAGAGGTCCCCGGGAATCGAACCCAGGGCCTCCCATGTGGTATGCCGGCGCCCTATCCACTGGGCTATCGAGCCGGCCCCCCAAACAACTTTTGACTATGTTAGGAGAGTTACATTTCTGAAAATATTTTGAGAAGGGTTGGAAGACTCTCTCTTGGCTTTGATGCTAACTGAAGAGGGGAAGTGGAGGAGCCATGAGAAAGATTTGGCAAGGGATAAAAGTAAAAATCTATTTGGAGTCATGAACAGGTCACATAGGTTACCCCTTGGTTAAAATTTTCTGGGTTACTGGTTAGAAATAGAGAGGTTTTTTTTTTTTCATACGGGGATTTATTTTTTGTTTTTTTAATCACATGCACTTCTGGAGTCAGGCTCTTTCATTGGCAAGGCATGGCTGTTAAAATAATGAAATCTGTTGTGATATGCAACTGAAGTTCTGAATTTTGGGGGAAATGGTGGCCCAACCTTACCAGTAAAATTGAGCTTGGTGTGACCACATGGTGTGGTCAACAATTTTTGATTATGAAGCAAGCTCTAAAATACAGAGCAACCAAAATGATCTTCCTCTATATAAACTGTAAGGTATCTTTCACAACATCTCATTGGAGAGGTAGCTTTGAGGGCTAAAGTAAGTAGGTTATCGTTTTATCTAACCAACACGAGCTACTGTCTGGTTTCTGTGAGTAACACAAGTATAGAGTGGGAAGTTGGGAAATGCGGGTGAATTGCCTTTTGAGGTCTGAGTTGCTGTTTGTCACTCTGGCTCTTGCCATCGCCAAGCACAAGCAATCTTCCTTCAACAAAAGTTGTTACTCAAAGGGAACACTGTCCCAAGCTGTCGACGCCCTCTATATCAAGGCAGCATGGCTCAAAGCAGCAGTTCCGGTAAGAATTAGACACTGCTTAGAATGAAAACCTAACGGACATTTGCAATTCTTGATAAACTTTGTTTCTCTTGTTTTATTGTAGGAAGACTATATAAAAAATATAAGATTACTAAAAAAGAAAACAAGAAAACTGTTTATGGTAAGGGTTTTTTCTTTTTCTCTTTAATTTTTCTACTCGATTGAAGCTTTTTTCTTGCATTTTCATTTTTCCAGATGGTCATTAAGTAATAATCAGGGGCATGTTTCAGTGACAATTAAAAAATAAAACGACTAATGTTTTGCCTTATGCAATGTCTTATATCTTATTTATAGAAAAACTGCAGGTTTCAAGAACAGCTTCTGTCCTTCTTCATGGAAGATGTTTTTGGTCACTTCCAATTACAGGCTTGCAAGGAAATGCACTTTGTGGAAGACTTTCATAGCCTTAGGCAGAAATTGAGCAGCTGCCTAAGTATGCACAGCAGACATGGTGAGTTTGATCTTAGAAACCTATCTAGGAAACAGCATGTAGGTAGCTGTTTCCAAACCAAAGGGTCAGTAAAGGGCGCTGTCTAATTGTTGGCTTGCAGTCCAAATGGGAAGTCCATCGCCAGGGAAGTAGCATCAAATATCTGTGCATAACTCATTACGCCACTATTTATTATCTCCTGAAGATGGTACAGAACCCATAGTGAAGAGAGCTAAAGAAACATGGAAAGATCCTCAAATAAGTATTTATTTTTATCATTCTCTCATTATATGACTCATAAGTTATTCATTCATTCAGTTAACAAATATTTTTTGCGTACCAACTATGTGCCAGACACTATTCTAAGCTGTTTTTTTATTTCTTTTTTAAAAAGTCCCATAATGATGAGAGCTTTTAGATTGCATTTTCTTTTCATATTTCTCTAATTTTTATAGCCATACCCTTTTTAAGGCATAGTCTTGGATGAAACTTAAAGAAAAAGAAGCCCTTATGTCTTTTTTGGTTCCTAAATTATTTGACATGACAGTATGGTCACTATCATAGGAAGTCCTGGGGAATTAATTAAGAAGGTAAAAGTGTCCACATTTCTACAAAATCATGCACTAAGTAATAAGAGACCAGTTTAGGAAACGACAACAACAACTAAAAAACAAAGTCGGTCTCTATGCAAAGTTAGCTGAACTGCCTCGGTAGGGATGTTGACTCCACTGCAGCTTGGTTTGGGCTCCACATATGTGCTCTCCAGCCACCTGCGCTTGTACCTAGCAGATGGTGCAAAGGCTGGGATAGTGATGGTTACTATAATCCTTGGGATGCCACATGGAAAAGAGCTTTCTACCCCTGGGAGTCACGGTCACTGAAACTTAAACGCTAGGCAGTTGGAAGTGGATTTATTTAAAATTTTTCTTTTTAGTTAGGATGTCTTTTTCTTGTGGTCCATTAAGTGCCTCATTTCAGCCCATAGTGCAGGGTCATTTCATAAGTGTGAATTGGTCAGTCAGGTAAAAAAAATTCGGAACATCTACATTCTCTTTTTCTTTGGTTAGGTTGTGTTTAAGATATGTCCTCATTTGGACTTCGTTTCCATGGTCTTTCATAAGCTCTCAAATTCCATTAAAATAGCAACAACAATGAAAATTATGAACTGGTACCTCTTTGTAGAACACAGAGGAAATAGTTTGGACCACATAACCTTGCCTGAAATAATGGAAATATCATCACTTATCTTTGGTTTATTTTATACCTAATCTATAAGATCATATTATTAAGACAGTAAATAGTTATGTCTGTTTTCTTAAGTTTAAGTTGTTTCATTATATAATTTTATTTCTTTTTATCACCAGTGGATTAGATTATTATCACACAAGTAAAAGAGAGGTTTCGCCACTAAAAGCCTCTAAGAGGAGGAGAATAAACTGTTGAAGAACTTGATATTGTGGAAAATAATGAGAACTTTGGTAGCCACAATAAGCTGAGGTGGAGTCATGCAAAGGGCCAAAAAAGCCTTTTCCACTTCAATGTCTGGAAGACAGGGGCCTTCCAGATATTGCAGCCTTTTTAATGGATATTTAAAATAAGTCCCTTCAGTTCCCTTTTTTTGCTAAGAGTCCTTGGTTCCTCTGTTTAGAAGTGCTACTCATTGCATTAGCCATCTAATTTAATTTAATGTTACTCCAAATGAAATTTGGTAATGATTGTGAGGAACTAGAAAAAAAGTCCTTTCCTGATTACAGTATAGCATATCTATATACCTGAAACCCCCAAACCCACATCTGTTTTTACCATTGATTCTGTTTCCTTGGATCAAATAGCTAGAGAACACCTAATGATATAATCAAAACCAAACAATATTCTAGATGAAAAGTTTAGAAAACATAGATCTGTTTGGGAACTCTGAACTCTGGTCTTTTTTTATTTTACTTTTAGTAAAAAAAACTTTTTTTCCTGTCAAAACACCTTACACTGTCAAATAAGATGTCTTGATGCCTTTTTAAAATACATATTTTTAATTTTTAAATAAGCTTTAGATTACATAAATGCTACATAAAAAAATATAGGTGATTCCCACATGCCCCACCCCTCTCCTTCCGCACTTTACCGTATTAACAACATCTTTCATTAGTGTGGCACATTTCTTACATTTGAAAACACATATTGAAGCATTGCTACTAACCATGGAATATGGTTTACATTAGAGTTTACACTCTGTCTCATACACTTTTATAAGTTTTGATAAAATGTATAATGGCCTGTATCTGTCATTGCAATGTCATGCAGGACAATTCCAATGTCCCCAAAATGCCTCCATGTTACACCTATTTAATTTAATGTTACTCCAAATGAAATTTTGGAGTAACATTAAATTTTTCCCTCTCCCTCCCCTCAGAACCTCTGGTGGCCACCACCTTTATATCAATGATATAAGTTCTTCCATTGCTAGAATAATAATAAGACTAAAATAGAATAATAATAAGTCTACTTTAATCCATTGTTCATTCTCCAATCTTGAGGATTTTAGGATGGTGATGCCCACTCTGTTTCTAATTGAGAGAGGGCTTAGATCCCATGGGGGCTTGCTGTTTCAGACACTCTCTGTTCCTTGGGATGGTCATTGTCCATCATCATCTCCTTGTTAGTTGTCCTGGGTGAGTCCAATGAACTGGAGAATAGGTGTTGCAAACTCTGCTGAGAGTCAGGGCTCAACCAGCACATGAACAGACCAAAGATTTAAGTCTCTTGCACATATATTTAACAAGAACAGTGCTAACTATAGCTTCAAATAAAAGTGGCAGAAGAGCCATTTGTAGGGAAACTATAAATGAGTATAACTCTATTACACTGGGGACAATAAATTCCAAAGTAAGGCCCACTGACAGGGTGCCAAATTCCTGAACCTGTCTGCCCTGCTTATAGTGTCTAGATATCTCTAGAGCCCTCAGGAGCTCCATTGTTTGAGGCACTGTTTACTGTGGCAGTCAATGAGATCCTGTTGAGATGTGCATAAGAATGACCTCTGGATGACCTCTCAACTCATTTGAAATCTTTTAGCCATAAAAACTTATTTGTATTTATCATTTCCCCTTTGGTCAAGATCTTTTTCCAGATGCATTGTTATTTGGTGCTTGGTAATAATTACTTGGTGCCAGGGAGTGGGAGTCATGTCCCACACCGGGGGGCGGGGGAAGGTAGTGTGTTTATGTGCTGAGTTTGTTTTTTAAAGAGAGGCCACATTTGAGCAACAAGGAAGTTTTCAGGAGATAACTCTTACACAATATATAATACTAAGCTAAGTTTCAATTTCACATGAAAAGGTTCATAAGTACAATCATCAATATCAAGGACTTGGCATAATGTTCTGTCTTCCTTCACTAGACACTGTCCATGTACTTGGATGATTCCTGCTGTTCTATTAGACAATGTAGCAGACTCCCCATGATGGGAATTCAATATTCTTTCAGTTATTGTGTGGGTCTCCACCCACTGAGACAATACCCCATGAATACTGGAACATATTCATATGCCTTAGAGACATACCCCAGGTGCACCCCTCCCATAAATCCCCCCATTACCTACACCCCGCACCAGTGATCCTCCCCTGCCACACTTGTGACCCTTCTGTGATCCAAAACCTCTCCAAAAATGAAGTAACAAAACAAATAAAATTAATAAGAAAGTAAAATAATAATAATAATAATAATAAAATAAAATACAGAAAGAAAAAATAGAAAAATAAAAAAATTTTGAAATATATTAGGGACTTGGACCACAGCAGATTTAGAGCAGTTCAGCACTTCTCTTGCTGGTTGTTGCGGTTTACCAAAGTGGCTGGCTCCCCCTTATGGCCAAATATGAACATATCATCCGATTAACCTCCCCAAGTGCCACCTAACTCAGTGCTGTCCTTAAAACCCTTGTGAACTTCGTTAATATGTCTCACAGGCTGTGGAGTTTATACCATGGGGGTAAACTAGGCACCTGTGAGAAACTGTGAAAAATGAAGTGAAAGGATTAGCTTGAACTTTAGAAAGCCTCCTCAGACATTGCTTTAGGAAAACAGGTGCTTGCCTTGTGTTTAATCTTTTGGCCAATCATACATTGATGATTTTTAGCAACTGAGGCTGTTATATGTTTAATGTAAATTTACTGAGCATCTGAGGAACTGTAAATTAGTAGTTGGGGCAGGGTTTAGCAGGGATAAATTATAAAGCATGATGTAGGGGCAATATTAATTTAAATGTAATTTTTCTTGATTAAAAATGATGGTAAACACATTATATTGAGTATAATTAATGGTGCTGATTTATAAATTTGATTGTGGCTGACAGTGGTAGTCTAGGGAGGTTAATGTTAATTGAAAGACAGCTAGATGATAATCTAGGGACTGTATAATATAGTGATTTCTGTGGTAGATGAGGATCGTGGTAAATAATACAAATACAAGAATGTTCCTCTATAACAAGGTATTAAGAATATGGTAATACATGGAAAAATACAACTAGTGTAGCTTATAGCTCTAGTTAACAGTAATATTGTAGTATTTTTACAGCAATGGCACAGAAGGTACCATATCAATGCTAAAGGTAAAAAAATAGAATATGGGATTCTTTTTATGAAATTTGAGTATGATCAAGCTTTTTTCCTTCATTTTCTTCATTCACAAGGCGAACTTGGTCATGTAATTTAACCAATCTGTGCTCATTTATTCATCTTTCTGAACACTGGTGAAACAATTAAGTTTCTTTTCAGGATTGAATAAGATAAATGTGCCTGGACAAGATTTTAAAAACCAATCCTTCCACAATTTAACTGCCTTTTGTCTGTTATTTTATTTTTTGAAGTTGAAATAAAGTTTACTAATTTTGAAAAAGGACACTAAATGTAGTCAATATATAAACAGCCAACATATAAGAAATAATTATATTTGCATTTCTTCTGGTGTCCCTGCTATTGGGGTGAAGTGGGAAAAATGAGTAGAACACAGACTTACTTCCTTGGAGTTTGCAAAGTGTGCGTGTGTACCTGTGTGTACGTGTTAGGGGAATGGTCCTGAGGGAAGGAATGGGACTGGGAGGGAATTCCACAACCACTTCTAAAAAGAAGAGGGAGTAAAAGCTCCATAGCACAAGAACTACAAAGTTCTTGGGATTCAGATCAGGAAATGGTCATGTCTGGATGGAACAGGAAAGGTTTCAGGAAAGAGGGAGCTTTGAGGGATACCCTGAGTTCTGTGGGTGCTATTTCAAAATCGGTCCAAGCCTTCTTCGAAGATTGGGAAACAGGAGGAAATGGCTCAACCCATTTCCAGCACCTGAGACTCTGGAATAAAGCTGATATTAATGTGTTGCTAAACTCTAAATAGGATTTTCAGGGGTTGATTTAAAAAAAAAAAGCTGAATTTATAATGTTTCCATAGTTAAATGCTGTCTGAGTTCTAAACAGTTGATTGACACAGAGAATTTTGGTATATAGCCCATTTGCTTAATGTGTGCCGTTACTTGGTATTTGAATTTATGCCAACAATAAAGCATTGACACGCTCTTCTGAAAAAATTGTCTTTTAAAGAACTTGGAAGAAATAAAAAATGCAAAACAGATGATACAGATTGCTTTATATAGTTTAGAGAACCAAATAATTATTTATTTTGTGTCTTAAAAGGTTGAAGATAAAAGAAAAGATTACGATAGCTCTTTTAAATTGTTTTCTTGTGTTTGGTATTTTTAAGTGTCTGGTAGATGTTTTACCTCTGTTGATAATTTTAATGGACATTCAGAATTGTTAAAAATGATTTACTCTGCTAAAGATGCAAAGATATTTTGATTTGTGATGATAACTTTTCTCATATTATACTCTGCCCTATTGTACCAACTCAGATTTGACTTTGGGGGGATTAGTAGTTATATATTGAACTAGATGGAATTTTTCACTTATCAAAGCATTGAATTCCTTCTTAAAAATGTACTATGGCCTTCCTTGATATACTTAGGAGCATTTGGGGTGGGGAAATTTTGCAATTTCAGTGATGGAATACTGATGTATTATATTACCAAATCTCATTACCTTGGGCTATAACCTGGTTTCTATCTGAGTTATCCTTGATGGGGAGTGCTTTTTATCACCAGAGAGAAAACTTAAAGACTAACTCTAGTACAACCAGGAATAGTGGATCATATATTGTCAGCTGGTGATGATCAATATCTTTTTTCCCACTTTGCAGCTCCCTTTCACGGACTTTGTGATTATGGCTATAGATAATGGTACAACCCTTTTGACATTCATATCATCAACTGACCATTGAACTTTTCTGGGCTTTAGATTTCTTAGTTCAAAGTTTAGATGTAAAAATAAAATATCAATGGAAAGTAAACAATCCTGTTCTCCCCCCCTCACCCCAATTTGTCTTTTCCAGATAACATTGTGTCACTTATTACTATTTGATAAAGCTTAGGGGCATATACCAGGGGATAGTCAAAAGAGTTTGATTAAAGGTGATACTTAAGCTTAATTTCCAGAGGAAGAATGGGAAGGAGAGGCAGGGAGAAAAGCTTGAATAAAGGCTTGATGGTATTAAACAGCATACCATATTCAGGGAAATGCAAGTATTTGAATATAATATAAAGTGGCTGTGGGGAATGTGAAGAGGGAGTTATCCAGATTTTAGTCAAGAGGTATTGGTAGAAGTCAGGTAAAGGACTGCGTTGTAGGACTTGCTAAGGAGGTTGGAACTTATTCTGAAGAAAATAAAAGCCATTGAAAGGCATGGCATGATAAAACACTTTATGCTTGACAAAGACCACTTTGGTTGCTACATTGGGAGGGCGGTGGCTTTAGGGGGTGATGCTCAAGACAGAGGACACAATGAGAAGAGCATTGCAATAATGCACCTGCATTTAAGTGGTGGCACATTCACTGTCATGGGAAGGGCAGGAAGAGTGTGAAGAAGAGAGTAGAGTCCAGGATGAGCCTAAGGTTTCTACTTGGGGGACTAGATGGGTGGTGGAGTCATTCACTGAGAATATAGAAGTAGAAAGG
>PVKH010032135.1:0-12217 GCA_004027955.1 Chaetophractus vellerosus | reverse complement strand
GAGCTCAAGCCCCAGGCATGCCGGGCCAGGAAGATAGAGCCTGCGGGAGCTAGGTGCAGGTGAAACGGGGATTTGGGAGGTGGCCGGGTGGCTGGCAGAAGGTGAGTAAGGAGACGGAGCTCAGACACCCACACCAGAGACAAGGCTGGGCTACCAAGTCTAAGTTTATTAGAAAACTCTGTTATTTATAACAAACAGGGGTAAGGGGAGGAGGGAGTGCAACAGAGCAGCTACTGATTGGTGGGGGCAACAATAAATGGGGTATCACAAATGTGCAGCCTCCGATTGGTGGAGGCTGGCATGTGACGGAGCAGCCTCCGATTGGTGGGGGCTGGCATCATGCCCAACTAAGGCTGGACAGCTCCTGATTGGAAGGGACAGGTTTCATGTCCAAATAAGGTAACACAGGGAGATAGAGAGGTGGAGATGTATTGCAGCAGGAAGGGTAGGGGTGGAGAGGGAAAGGGAAGGGAGAAGCCGTGCCGCTGCATTTGAAAATTCCCGCGCTGTTGTTCTACCCCAATCAGGCTCCGGGGGCTTTTAGGCTGCCCCTGTTCTCCCCACACTTAATTGAACAATATTCCATAATAAGCAGAATCATAGTCTCTAACTAAAAAAAAAGGAAAAGAAAGAATTGAATAAGCAAATACTTGCTATTTAGGAAGAACCGCAATTGGCAATTGTCATCACCACAATAAAGCTATGTAAACGAATGCTTCATATTATCTGTAAGAGAGAAAATATTTGAAATATGTCATGCCTACAATGATATATCAATTTGAGAATTAAATACAGTGAGTTAATTCTACTTGGTGTTTCATTAAGGTTCCTATTAGCAAAAAATCCTAAAATGAGATCTCCAATAAAGTATGAAAATAAGAAGCCTAATATGTATATTAAATATATGAATTATGGGATAAAATTGACATTTTACTGTAGAAAATGTATAACGATCATCGATGTTGGAGTGATATTGTTTGATCCTAAAAACTAAAAATTCTTTTTCTAGACATGCTGTAAAATTGTCCTCAGATTTTATATAAACTATTTTTGCTTTTTTTGTTTTGTACTTATCTGCTAAAATAAACGATCTCCCACATTACCAAAGTTAACATTGTTAAATATTTCATCATTTAGCTAAAGCAGTAAACATATGCAATGTATTAACATGATTTAAAATTTTTAAAAACGCTCTTGTTATAAGTCAAAAAGTATGTCTATGTGTGTGTGAGAAAAAAGTAGATGTAATAGATAGATAAGTAGTTCCCCATTATATCTAATTTGACTTAATGAGAAATAGCTCTTAACTTTCAATCAACCTCAATATAACATAATATTCAAAATAACTTTTAGAGGAATCTTTTAAAGTTGGAATCATAGCCCTTTTGCTTTTTATCCCCTTGATAATAGATTTTCTTATTTAGCACTAAATTTTTGAGAAGTAATTATTAAAATATGTGCCATTAAGTCCATTTTTTATTATAAAACTTTTATATTAACTGAGACTTGTCTAAGTTGTCAAGGGAATTTACCAATTTATGTCAATCAGTTGGGTTCATAATTAAGCATAATTCTTTTTTGGGATTTTTATATAAAATTTTGCACAGTTTTCTGTAATAGAAAATGGGAAACTAGGCCTTAGATACATTATAGCAATGACTAATCTGCATCCTTAGAAAATCATGTGGAAATCAAGATACTGTTTTATCATAAATGGTCTTAAAACGTGCTAGACAATTAAACATCATGATGCTAAATAGTAGAAAATAATAATTCCAGATACAAATTTTATGTATAGTAAACAAAAATTAGTAATTGTTGTTATTCTTTTAATTATTCTTCAGTTAGTGAGAGTAAAGCAGAAGGGAAGCTCTCATGAAAAAAAAAAAGAAAAGAAAAATAGGTATGCTAGAATAAAAGGGAAAATAGACAAAACCAACTAAGAGACATTCTATAAAATATCTGACCGGTATCCTTCAGAAGTATCAACATGATGAAAAATAAGGAAACAATGAGAACTGTCATAATTAGTGAACATTAAGGAGAAAATGTAACATGGTATCACAGAGTAAATGCTAGAACATAAATAATGGATATTATGGAAAAACTGATAGTGATGGTTAGCTTTATGTGTCAACTTGGCTAGGCTATATAACCCAATTGCTTCATCAAATCGGAATCCAGGTATTGCTCTGAAGGTATTATCTAGATATGGTTAACATTTATAAGCAGTTACTTTAAGTAAAGAAGATTACCCTAGATAATGTGGGTGGTTCTCACACAATTACTTCAAGACCTTAAGAGCAAACTAACATTTCTCAGAGAAGAAATTCTGCCTCAAGATTGTAGCATTAAGTCCTGCCTTGGCTTCCAGCCAGTTGGCCTGTCCTTTAGATTTCCAACTTGCCAGCCCCCACAGTCCCACAAATCAACTCCTGTAAATGAATTATATTATATCACATTGATGCTATTTCTCTGTAGAAATCTGACTAAATAAATTCTGCAATTAAGCTCATTGTATTATATTAATGTTAATTTCGGCGTTGTGGTAAGTGTACCATGGCTATGTGAGATGTTGACATTTGGGGAGATTGAAGAAAGGGTAAGCAGGAACTCTTTGTAAATTACTTGTAACTCTTCTATAAATATAAAATTAATTCAAAATAATAAAATAGTAATAAAAGAATAGGAAATATTAGAAAAAGAAATGAAGAAAAGCAGGGAATGAACACTCAGTAATGAGAGGAGATGGACAAAAGTGAAAAATGGGACAAAGGAGATCAAACTAAATGGAAAGCAGTTAAAACATCAACATTATCCAAACATTTATTCCTTGAGGATATTGAAGTTTATAAATGAAGATTATAATAATTTATATCCACACTGATCCCAACAACATAAAATGTATATTAAGCTAAACGTGAGGTTGTTTTCAATTTTTCTGTGTATTCCTGAATTTCAACATTGCCATGATGAATGAAAGATATTTGTATACATTGATATACATTTTAATTAACTTTTAAAGAACTTTATAGGTGTAAAACAATATATTCTCCTAAGACGAAGAATGAGGGACTGTTAATCCTGCCTGGGTATAATAGTAGGGAATTGTGGGAGATGGTGGCTAGGGTTAGGGTTAGGGTAGGGTGAGGGTTATTTATTGATTTCTATTATGTGATATCCACTGTTTTAACATCTGCATGGTCAATCATGAAAAAAGACAAATGTTTTCTCTTGTATGAGACCTACATTCTGGGGGGATAGTGCTAAAATAATCAAGATAAATAAGTAAAGTATGCAATAAGTTGCTAGTGATAGGTAATAGGTAGAAAAGCAAAGTAGGGGAAGGGATTAAGAAATATCAGAGCAAGGTATTGAAATATCAGGTAATTATGGTCAAGTAGCCCTCTTTAAAGAGGTGACATTTGAACAAATACTTGGAGTGTCTTGTATTCAAGAAATGATGTAGGTGGAGTAGAAAGAGCAAGAGAGACATAGGTGATGATGTCAGAAAGGTAATGGGGGCCAGATCTTTTAAGGGTTTGGTGGGCAACTGCAAGGTTTACAGTAAAATTAGGTCTTGAACCAAGCCTCTTAGAAAAAAAGCATCCCTGTTCCTCAAGTGTTCAGTAAATACAAGTTCAATGCTGTGCTGGGTGTTGGGAAAGTAGGCAAGAATTTGAAAGTAAGGAATGATATTTCATTAAAACCCAGGCATTTATCACGAGTTAATTGTATGACTGAAATTTCTCATTGTTTACAATGCTAATAAAATAATGAAATGGAATTTATATAATGCATTTTAAAAAACAATTGGAGGCAGTGACTTTCAAGCTGCTTTTGTTCAACAGATTGTAGTAGCATTGCAGAGTTCAGAAGATTTATCAAAAGAAAAACCCAGTTCCAAACATATCTGTCATGGCTCTTGCTTCACTCACCACAAATGTTTCCATCTCTAAAATGTAATACACAAGTGCCAAGTGAACTGGGATTTTGAAATTTATGCTTCAGAGTATTATGATTATCTGATGCTGAAATATCCAAGGAGAATCCAGTTAGTTCTATACTCAAGTCAGTATAAATCTCTTACAGGTTCTGAACAAAATGAAGACATTTATGCTATAGTACATTCATTCACGATTTGCTCTTTGATGCAATGCTTTAGTGTAGCTTGCAATGACTTTTAACTAAAGTTATAAACCTTTATTTGAATTACTTTCCTTCATTAATTGTCCATTTAAATAGAATGAAATAATGCTTCTCATAGGAAATTGTACTACTTCAAAGAAAAGATATGGTTAATAATCATAAATTTGAATTTAAATGAAAACGTGATTTATGTATTTATCTTTCAGTGAACATATACTTTAATATATTTTGCCCTCTGCTCCTAATTTCCCCAGGATTTCTATTAACTATCAAAATATCTATATTGTGTGTTAAGTAAACCCAGTCTTAAATGTTTAATTTTACTCAACTCTGTTTACCATTGCTTGAGAATATAGCTATAAATCATGAGTTATGGAAACTTATTACAGATTCAAATATAGAAAAACTTTGAGATAGTGAAAGAGTAATTGGTTCTCTACTATCTGTAATTTAAATCTTGTTGACTTCAAAAGACACATTATCCATCCATCTCCATTTCTTTTCAGCTCCTTGAAATTCTTTTCTCCAATTATCTTGTTTTTAACCTTCCCTCACCTTCTCACTGCTATGTTCATTAGATCTTGATATAACCAATAACTGCAATCCTCATAATATCTATATCATGCGTCCCATTCTCTGACCAATTACATCTTATCTTTTTAGTTCTAATGTTCAGGTACTCTAAGTCCAGAATCCCTTCACTCCATCTAGACCACTGGTCCTACCATGTTTTCAGTTTCTAAACCTCTTCAAGTTTGTTTGTCCCTCTTGCCCCAGTGATATTTCATCTTTAATCATTATATTCACTCTTACCTGTAACACTTGATTTCCCCTGCCAATCTCTCACTCTGCTGTATTTACTTGATGAAATCGCAATGATGGTTGGATGAAATTCTCCATCCCCTCCATACTACACATATATGGCTGAACATGGCTGGGAAACAAATAAGGCTTTAATGCTACCAGGTAATCATACTCTGCCCCCCCATTCATTTGTACCCACTTTCTGGTGGTTATTTTATGGCACTTTTTCCTCAAACCTAAAATTTTTCCTCAGCTGATGTACAGTCTCAGGTGATTATCTCACTACTTAATTCATTGAAATAACTGAAGTTACTTAAATAAATCTAGAAATCACCATGACTACATTCACCCATGTAATGGTATCTTCATTCATAGGTTCTATCTTACAACCTACTTCTACGTAAAGACAATCCTTAGAACTATTGTCTACATGATCCTATCTCTTCCCACTTACTTAATACATCTCTGCAGCAAGTCCTGCCCCCCTATATCACCCATTATACACTCCCTATTCTATTATTCACCATGGCATAAAAACATGCTATTATTTTCCCATCTAGTAAGTCCTTCTTTGACTCTATCTTTTCCTCCATCAGCAATTACCTAACACCTTTAATTCCCCTTTACAGCAAAATGCTTAAAAAAAGTGGTCTTTATTCAATGTTTATATTCCTCTTTTCCAATTCTTGTTAAACCCACTCCACTGAAATTGTTTTTGTTAAAGTAAATTTATGTCCACCACAATGACAAATATATTATTTATTTCTGTGCTCCATTTACCTTAGCCATGAGCAGATTTTGACACAGTTAGTACATGTTTTTCCCTGGGCATTCACATCATCAAAAACTCAGTTTTCTTATTTCCTTACAGGCCATTCATTTTCAGTCTTTCCCGATGGTTTTTCTTTTCTCCCTTATAAATTCCCTAGATCAGGCTTGGTTACTTTCTTTTTGATAGCTATAACATTTTACATCTGAACTCATCTACTTTCCTGGTTTTTTTTTTTTCCATCTGTTATATTTCCAGACTTGAATATGTAACCCACTGCTCCATTTGGATACTTAATAGATATTTCAAACTTAAGACTAATAGTCAATTTCTGGTCTCCACCAATAAACTTTCTCTTCTCATAGCCTTTATCTTCTCAATCAATGACAACTCCACCCATAAAGCTACTCAAATCAAAATCACAGAAACATCCCTAACATCCTTCTTTTCCCCCATGAAATATGTCAGAAAATCCTATTGTTTCTAACTTCAGGGTATATCCAGAATTTTGCCACTTCTCTCCAACTCCCTTACTACCACCACACTCTGAGCAATCATAATCTATAGCCTGCATGATGGAAAATCCTCCTTAAAGGTCCTCCATCTCTACCCTCGATTTCCTAGAATCTAGTCTCAAAAAGTCAGTTCAGACTAATTCATAAGTATGTAATTCAGATTATATCACTACTCTGTTCAAAACCATGCAGTGGCTTTTATTTCACAAAAGCAACACCTATACATAATTATATGTGGCTTACAAGACCCTACTTGATTCACCCCCATGCCCCTGTCACTCACCCTCTTACATCATTAAACCATTTCCAGATGTTTTCTATTCTCCTCCTTCTACTCCAACCACATTGACCTCTTTCTATTCCCCAAACAGAACAGGCACCATTTCTCTTAAAGCCCTTTACACAGATTGTTCCCTCTATTTCAAATGTTTTTTTCTGGAAATATCTGTATGGCTCCCAAATTGAGGCTTTGTGCAAATTCAAAATTGCAAACTACACCATCCTTGACCCTCTCAGTCCCCCTACCCTGAACATGTCTTTTTTTTCCCAATTTCCATAATACTTACTACCTTCTAATTAACTTATTATTTGTTTTATAATTATGTTATTATGGAAAATTATCTTTTCTAATAGATGTTGGCAGAGAAGCAGTAATCTTTGGTTTGCAAATGTGTATCAGGGCCTTCAAGATTTCTGGATGTTTGATAGGCATGTAATAACTTTTAATGAATGAAATAATGAGCTCTAATAATTATTGTACAATTAATATTTGTTGAGAAATAAGCTAAGTACCTTACATTTCTTATAGATATCATTGTCATTACCTTTTATACATAGAGAGGAAAATAAAGTAAAGATAGACTTGCCTTCATCTCGCAAGTGCACAGAGCTAATGTAATAATAATAACAAACCCTAACTGAGTAGTATGCATATACATACACACAAACACACATCCAACACACTGGTACTGTTCTAAAAGCTTTAGCTAAATTTTATCTGTACAACAAATCACATAAAGTGGGTACTATTATATTTTCCAGTTTGTCCCAAGAGAAACTCAAATACAGAGAATTTCATAATTTGCTTAAGGCTTCATAGCTAATAAATGTGAAGCTAATATTCACAACCTGTCTGGCTCTGGTGTCCAAGCTTTTAACCACATGTATATTGTCCCATGCCAAGAATTATAATAGCTGAGAGTTGAAGACAAGCAGTCTGATTCCAGGGCCCACATTCCTTATGACCAACATATATTTTATTCACTCCTAGAAACCTGGCAATAAATCAGAACCTATTGGCCTACTGAATATGTCCTTTTCCTACTACATTATGTTGTCAACAAGCACTAGAAAGAAAAAATAGAATGTCATAAAAGTACTTAATGTCCACAATGACTTTGAGAAATGGGGTTTCAAATAAGTTCTTGAGCTTGCAGACCTATTAAATCTAGGTCTGCACTGAATGCTGCCCTAAATGATATGTAAACAGTAATGAGCATCTATAAGCCCATGAACCAGTCATTTAATCACTCTAGATTGCATTCTTTCTTTCATCAACAAAATGACCATTTTAATTAGATGAATTTTAAGTTTCTAATTTTAAAATGTCCGGATCACAGGTGGCAACAATGGATTTACATTATTGCTTACTCTTTATCTTTCAATTTTATGTGGATTATTACAAAAGATTTATTTTTCAAATTTCACCATAATCATAATCATCATCATCATAATAGACAATTTCATTTCTTATGAATTCACATATTTAATTTAAAAATTATATCAGTATTCATATGCTAATATTTATTCACAGATGACCATGATGAGAGAGGATGAATTTATAACAAGGTTTTGTCCACTTACAATTTTTGCAGCAATGGGACTCTGATTATGATTTTTGCTTTACAGGATATTTCACTAAAAAGAAAATCAGATACATTGTATCAACTTGTTAAACATGTTTATAACAGATGCAAATTTTATGCTTAATGGTATTTGAAGACCCAGTGGTACATGCATAATAGTTAACACTTTCAACTTCAAACTCCTCTGTAAGTTTTGTGAGAAAGATATGTAAATGTGTCAGGTGTGTGTAATGAAGAAATGAAATTTACCACTTTCATGGAAACATCTGCCAAGAGCTTTACATGGGAATTTAAAGAGCTTATTCTTAATATTTTCAGAGAATGCTTTTGTTTATTTAGGTTGTCTATGCAGGTTTACTCACAAATAATTGGAATTTAATTTCCTTTTCAACATAGTCTTGATTTAGGTTTAAGTGTTCCAAGCAGAGTAGCATTGGTTTTCTGCCTAACAACAATACACATCAAAAGCAACTGTTGTCATTTGGAAGAAAACTTTAACATAACTACATGTTTTATCATTGTTTTTAAAATTTTCTAAGGGCAGCAGGAATATAAACAAAGGTTGCCTTCTCATAAATTAAAAGTATTAGATAATCATCAGATTTTAATGAGCATTTTATAAATACATGACTGATATTTACAGAAAAGCTTATCATATAATTTTGTAGTCATAATTTATAATAATTCTAAGATTCTCAGTCTTTTATTCACTAAAGTATGCAACCAATTCTATTGGGTATTACATTTTGAAATGGAGACTAAACAAATTGTTTATATAATTTGTTTCCATTCTTAATAGATTTTTCTATTCAAGAAATTTATATATATTTCTAACTTCTATTGTAACATAAAAAAGTTAAAATATCATATATATTCTATGTTTAATTTTTTGGTCTGGTTTTAAACTTAAATTGCACAGAGATCACAATCTGGCAAATTGATTTTATCAAACTTTGTCCAATATCAAAATTATATTTAAAAAGAACAATAAAACCACAGAATTGAGATTCACATTTCATTCTATGCTATTTAACAACAGGTGTGTATATTGACTTTCCAAATAAGAGCATAATATATACAGAGACTATTGAATACCTTGAGGACATGAACGCTTTTCATGATTGCTGTATGCTAGGAAGTTGGTGAAAGCATCTTAATAGATACATTTTATTTAGAAAAGATCTGATTTTAAGATTTAGGGTTCATGCTTTAAAATGAGTATTACATTATCTTTTGTTGTATTGTGATCTAGTGATTTAACATTTTAATTGCAAGTTTCAATTAGTTGAATATTCTTGATTTCTTTGGGGCAGTAAAAGCTAACTTTAAAGGTCATTGCTGCATTTTTAGAGTTTCTCCTTTTCTCAATAGAAGAAGCCCTGGGTATAAAATTTTAAGGCTTGACTTTATACTGCCCCTTGCCCTCAGCCACTTCTTCATGGATAATCCACTAAAACCCCTCCACCCTCAGTTTCTCCATCAATAAGCCTGATGTAATACTCCTCACTCAGAGAGATAATCAGAAATTGTTTTAGTATAAAATAACATATGGTCACATTGTTCACTGTTAAACACTGAAAAGATAAAATTCATTACTTGTTCCAGCAATATTATTAATTATTAGTCAGGAAAAATTATATATTTAAAATGACAATATTTTTTTACAAATTTGGTTTGTCTTTTTCCCTCAGTTTTATCCCTCACATTATTGAATCACTCTCCATATAGCAATTGATAATTAATTGACTCACCTTCAAAACTAGCAAAATGCCACTTTCTCATGTAATAACCCTATATAGTTTTTTAAATATGATTCCATATTTTTATTTGTAAGGGATGGAATTGTGAAGGTTTAATAACTTTCATTTGAATAAAATAAATAAACACCATACTTCCAAAATCTTGTATAATATCAAATGTTCTGAATGCTCTTACACAAATTCAATGCTTTAATTGATACATTTTTTAAACATTATTTGTATGTTGTGAGTATTAAAAAGGGATGCTTCGGGATTGTTTAGCAGGCTTTATTTTATTTATCCAAAATACATATGCTTTTTTTACATCCTAGAAATATTGAATGCAAATTTCTTATGGAGATACTGGGCATGCACATTTATTTTGAAAGTACACTCTTGGTTATTCTTTGTTGCACACTTGTCTATTAACTACAGGCTCAGAGCAGTATTCAAATAAAAGTAGTTGTGGGCATACCCAGGATTAGTTAACACTAACACATACAATGTATTGGATATCACAATAGATGCTTCTCATATAAAATTTCATTTAATTCACACAAGAATCTCACGAGCTAAACCCCTTTATTTGGCCCATTTTACACATGACGAAACTAACCCTGTAAGAATTTGAACAACTTGCTGGAAGTTGCTGCAGGTGGCTCTAATACAACACTGTCTGAATCTGTTTTTATTTTTAATGTATTACATGTAAGAGCTTGTAACATAAAACTGAAAAATTTATGGTAACATAAAAGTAATTGAAGTAAGTTACTTTGGAAATAAATAGGAAATAGGGAACCAAAAAACTAGTTTAGAAGGGTGGAGCTAGGCTTATATAACTGTGTGTATCAGAGAAAGGATTTTGAAAATGATGAGATTTTACCACAGGAGAAGTTTCCCTGCAGTGCTGCAGAGCTGGATGAAGGAAGGACGCTCACATGTTTTTCCTCCTTCTGTGCATGTTTACCTTACTGGGAATCTCTGAGACCTTGCTACTCTATGGAAGAGACAAAAACTAAAGTCTGGAACTTAAAAGAGGAGCAAAAGAGGCCCCATGCATATTTAAAACACCACCACAATGCTAATTCTCATTTTAACTGATTTATTTAACTGACTAATATGTAGAACAGTAATAGGAATAGACATCTGGACACCAATGTTCACAGCGGTGTTACTCATGATTGCCAAAAGATGGAAACAACCCATGTCTACCAACTGATGAATGCATAAGCAAATTCTGGTGTATACACATGATGGAATATTATGCAGTGGTCAGGAGAAATGAAGTCATGAAGCACATGACAACGTGGACTAAATATATTAAGTAAACTTATGGAGTTAATAATTAGAATGAAGGTCACCAGAAAATAGATGGAGGGTAGATAATGGAAAGCTGAGGGTTAATCTGTGCAGAATTGGTAAAAATGTTGTTTATGTATCTTTGGAAATGAATAGAAATGGTGAAAGCACATCATAGTGAGTGTAACTAGCAGAACTATTACATGGTTATGACAGTGGTTGAAAGGGTAAGTCTAAGGTCATGTATATTACTAGAAGGAAAGCCAAAAAAATGTAACATGGGACTGTATAACATAGTGAAACCTCATGTAAAAGACACATATGGGTGATATATCATATATTACTGTTTTTACAAAATATAAATACAAACATACTAGAGAGAAGGAAACAGAACAGCCGCTATGTATGGCATGAGAAGCATAGAGAGTCTGAGAAGTGATAAGTGTGATAAGTTTTTTGTTTTATTAATATTATTGTAATCATGTAAATAGTCTAAAAATGATTGAAGTGATGAATGCACAACTATGTGATTATACTGAATACCATTGATTGTACACTGGCTGCATTTATGCTTTATTAATATGTAACAATAAAGTTGGTTTGTTAGAAAAATTATATCAGCCTATAGTTTTGCCATTTGGAAATAAGGAGAGTAGAGTATCTTGTAATCTCTTGCCCCACCAAATTGTGGTTTGTTCAGATAAATTTTAGAACCACTGTTTTGGACGATCACTTTCATATTGTCCAGAAGAACATTTTCAAATCTGACAGCCTTTAATAAAACCAATCAAAGAAATAATTGGGTTGGCTATGAGGGTATTTTTAATTGAAAATATTTATATTTGATTAAATCAATTTATTAAACACATATTCATTGAACCTTGGGGATACAATGGTGAACAAAAGCTGACACAATCGTCTGTTTAAAGACCCAGATGCTCTTAAGAAACAATCTACTGAGAAAGACAAACTATAATCAAATAATCACAGAAAAGTACATAAATTACATTAGTTTTAGTTTGCCAGGCCTGCTGAAAAAAAGTACGTTAGACAAGTTGTCTGAACGGAAATTCATTG
>PVKH010032134.1:0-12217 GCA_004027955.1 Chaetophractus vellerosus | reverse complement strand
GATACCTATGTTGTGTGACTATATCTCAATAAAACTGCTTTAAATATAGTGAATTGGGTCATCTGAGCATTGGAGCTAGCAAGTCTAAACTAGGTAGGGCAGGCCACAAGCTGGATACTCCGATAATAGCAATGCTGAAGTACTTAGTCTTAATTTCTCAGGGAGAGTTAGCTATCTAGAAATTCTTTCAAGAAGCAATGATGAAATTGATTCTTCTGACCTCTTAATATTTGCTTTTGATTTTTAAGACTTCCAACAGATTAGATGAAGAGATTTTCCACATAGATAAGGGAAATCTCCTTTGTTGACTATAGATCCAATGAACTGATTACAGATGCAAATTCCATCTCAAAATATCCTCACATTAACAAACAGGCTAGTTCTTGACCAAAACACTGGACAGTACAACATAGTCAAATAGACACATGAAATTATCTATCAGGATCAGCAATAGAAAATTAACACAAACAATTCTAAAAAATGCCAAGACGATAAAATATGTCTAAAAAATTCTATAGAGCTAGTGCAGAAAGAGAAAAGGCAAATCAAAATATTCCAGCCAATGATTTTTACATCTTTCCCAAACACAAACACAACATACAAACAAAGCAGAAGTAAATTATGTTACTCCAAATTGAAATACATATCCCAAATAAGAATTCTTAGATAAAATGAGAGAGAAATACTAAGATCAGAATAATAATAAAAAAAAGATTAGTAGACAAAAATAGGGGAAAATGCCAAGGAGATTTAATTTAGAAACTAACTAAAAAGAAAAAGTAGCAGAAATAAAAATTTTAATTGCAAATTTGACAAGAGTAGATTAGAATGAAATCTAAGGTGTTTTTTAAAAGACAATAAAACAAATATCAAATTACTTACAAGTGTATGAAAATTAGTTTGGCAGCACATTTTTCCTATGCTACATACAAAACATGACAATGGGATAGTAATGCTTTCATGAAACTCAAGAAAACAAAGTTTACACCAAAGATTTTATAACTTGCCATATTTTCCTTCAAGTATATAGGCTATAAAGAAAACATTTTGAAAGGAAATGAGCACAAGATTACCATGGGTCTTTCTCAGTAGTCTAGAAGAGGATAAGCTTTATCTTACCAAGAGATGACTGGGGAAACTTCAGCAAATGATAGATAATGAGCATTAAATATATTTATTTGTATAAGTGAGAATCAAAAAGGACACAGACATGGGTTAGAAAAATAGTATACAAATATTATATAATCTCACAAAGTAGAAAGAGCATACCTGAAATATCAGGGAAGTGGGGGAAAAAAAAGAGAAAAGTAAAATAAGTTAAATAGCTCTTGTGTATGCAATTGCTGGAGTCCAAGAATACTATTAAACCTGATGTACCAGCCGTTCTGGGAAGATGGTGTCGAATTAAACAGGAAGGACTCAACTCTCACAAAAATAATGGAGAAAGAGCTAAAAGCTGTCAAAGAGACCTTCTTTGGGAGTCCACAGACCAGAACAATGTTGTACAACCCCCAGGAGGGCAAGGGACAGAGATACAAAGAATCTGAAACAAGAAACATGAGTTACTAAACTGCCATGGTAACCAGAAAAGGCACTAATCCTCCACCCTCAAGACTTTAAGCTTGGATAAAAACCCTGGCTCACTGCAGCTAACTGAGAGAAGAACAGATATGTTCCTCCCTGTCAGCTGTTACAAGGGAAGAAGGAGGGTGTGTCAGAAGGCAGAGAGGGTTTGCTCTTCAGTGAATTCAGCCAGCTGAACCCTCTCTGAATCTTGACACTGGCCAGACCAGAAACACAGGCAGGCAGAGGTTGAAAGAAACACCTCAGTGGAAATGTTTGCTGAGGAGCATGACTTGCTGGCTGGCCAGGAAACTGCAAGGAGAAAAAAAACTGCTTTTATGTCTCTCTTTAGTCCCAACTCCTGGGAGAAATTCTGCACCCCATTGTAAGTCTCTGGGCCAACTCTGATAATTTAGCTGGACAATTTTAAAGACTCAGAATGAGTTGAACCACAAATTTTAAAAAAGCCATGAATAATAAAAACACTAGGCAACAGAGAGAAGTTGACCTTCAGGGTAAATTCACCAGCAAATTCAGATGCTTAGACATCAACAAAAAATTATAAACCTTAGTAGAAAACAGGAAGAGATGGCCCAGACAAAGGAACAACCCAAGCCTGATGAGCTAAAGGATTTAAGACAACTAACCAATGATAATCACACAAATCTCATAAATTAATTCAAAGAATTGATGGAAAATATGACTAAGGAGATAAAAAGATATTAAGAAAACACTAGGTGAGCATAAAGAACAATTTGAAAGTCTGCAAAGAAAAGTAAGAACGTTTATGGGGGTAAAACGTTGACATGTTGACACAATGAATAAGATTAAAAATATATTAGAGGCATATAACACAGATTGGAATTGCTTGAAGACAGAATTAGTGATATCAAAGAAAGAACATCTGAGGTGGAAAAGACATGAGAGAAGAATGGGAAAAATGGAACAGGTTCTCAGGGAATTAAATGACAAAGCAAAACACACAAACATGTGTGTTATTGTCATCCCAGAATGAAAAGAGAATGGAAAAGAGGCAGAAAGTATATTTGAGGAAATAATGACCAAAAACTTCTCAACCATTATAAAAGACATAAATATTATAATCTAAGAATGAAAATACACCCCAAACAGATTAATTTGGAATAGACATATGTATTAGTCAGCGAAAGTGGTGCTGATGCAAAAAAAAAAAAACAAGAAAGAAAACAAAACAAAAAAAACAGAAATTGGTTGGTTTTTATAAAGGGTATTTATTTGGTGTAGAAGCTTACAGTTACTAGGCCCAAAAGAGTCCAACTCAAGGAACCCTAAGAGGTGCTTTCTCACCCAAAGTTTGTTGCCACGTGTTGACACAAGATGGCAGGTGATGTCTGCAAGGGTTCAGCTTTCCTTCTTCCTCTTAAGGCTCTATGGTCACAGCTTCTTCTGATCTCAGCTGCAGGCTGGCATAAGGCTCATCTCTCATTCTGGAGCTCATTTCTTTCTGGGCTCAGCTGCTCTAATTTCTCCACAAGGCCACCTGTTAACTATCAGGAAAATGGCTTGTCTCTCTTCCCAGAACCTCTGCCATATTTAATGGAGCCTTCTCTTTTTCTTCACGTATCTGCTGCTGTGTTCTCCATCTTTGTGTATTTACTTCCCAGTGCTCTAGCACAGAAACTCCAACTCTCTCCTTTGCTGTGTCATTTTCTCTGGGAGTCACCACCCATCAAGGGGGCAGGGACTCAACGTCCTACTGACGTGGCTGAATCAAAACCCAAATCTTAATCAGGTAAAAGTGAAATCTCTGAATCTAATACAACCTAATATGCCCAGAGGAACAGACCAGTTCACAAATATAATCCAACATATATTTTTGGAATGCATAAACAATACCAAACTGCTACAATGTACTACAAGACACTTCCTATTCAGAATTACAAATATTAGAGATGAAAAGAGAATTCTAAAAGAAGCAAGAAGAAAGCAAAGCATCACATACAAGGGAACCTCAATAAGATTATGTGCCAACTTCACCTCAGAAACCATGGATGTGAAAAGAAAGTTGTGTGATGTTTTTAAGGTAATGAAAGAGAATAACTGTCAGCCAAGAATTCTGTATCTAACAAAACTGTCCTTTGAAAATATGGGTGAGTTTAAAGTCTTCACAGATAAGCAAAAACTGAAAGATTATGTTACTAAAAGACCAGAATTACAAGAGATACTAAAGGGAGTGCTACAGTTTGAAAGGAAAAAACAAGGGCAAAAGACTTGGAGAAGAGTGTAGAAATGAAGAAGGGTAAATTAAAGGGTAAAGAGATAGACAATAGTAAGATAGGACAACAGAAAGCCAAAGGATAAAATGGACTGAGTAAGTAAAGCCTTTACAGTAATAACATTGAATGTTAGTGGCTTAAACTCCACAATCAAAAGATATAGACTGGTAGAATGGATAAAAACATATGAGCCATCTATTTGCTGTCAACAAAAGACTCATCTCAGACTTAAGGAAACAACCAGGTTGAAAGTGAAAGGTTGGGAAAAGGTATTTCACATGAATAGTAACTGAAAAAGTTCTGGAGTAGCTATAATAATATTGGACAAAATAGGTTTTAAATGCAAAACTGTTATAAGAGATGAAGAAGATCATTACATATTAATAAAAAGATCAATTCAACAAGAAGAAATAACTATAATAAATATTAGTACATCTAACTTGAGTGCCCCAAAATACATGAAACACACACTGGCAAAACTAAAGGGAGAAATAGTTGTCTGTACAAAAATAGTTCGAGACTTCAATAAAACACTCTTAATATTGGATAGAACATCTAGACAGAGGATAAATAAAGAAAAAAAATGCTTTAATAATATGACAAATGAACTAGATCTAATGAACATGTATAAGAGGATTACACCCCAAAACTGCAGGATATACATCCTTTTCAATCATTCATGGATTCTTCTTTAGTATAGACTATATGTTTGTTCATAAGACAGATCTCAATAATTTTTAAAAGATTTAAATTATACAAAACACTTTCTCTGAACAAAATTGAGTGAAGCTGGAAATCAATAATGGATGGAAAATGAGAAAATTAATAAATATATATGGTTATTAAACAACACACTATTAAATAATCAGTGGGTCAAAGAAGAAATTGTAAGAGAATTCAGTAAATATCTTGAGACATATGAAAATGAGAACACAACATTTCAAACCTAAGGGGCACAAAAAGGCAGTGCTGAAAGGAAAATTGATTGCACTCAATGCTTACCTTAAAAACAAAGAAAGAGCTAAATTTGAGGATCTAACTGCACACCTGGAGGAACTAGAAAAAGAACTGCAAAATAAACCCAAACAAAGCTGATGGAAGAATTGCTAAAGATTGGAGCAGAAATAAATGAAACCGAGAGCAAAAAAATAGAATCAACAAAACCAAAAGTTCGTTCTTTGAGATCAGCAAAGTTGACAAACCCTTAGCTAGACTGACAAAGAAATAAATAGAAAGTTTCCCAGCGAATGGACACAGAAACAGCGAAGGGGGGGGTAAAAATGGGTAAAAGTAAATAAATAAACAAATAAATCCTTAATGTATAGGAAGGAGGATTCAGACTATAGTTAATAGTAATATTTTGATGATGCTCTTTCATGATTTGTTAACAAATGTTTCACAACAATGCAGGATGTTTGGGGGCGTGATGTGTGGGAGCCCTGTATGATGCTATGCATGTTTGTTTTGTAAGATCATGCTGTTTACTGAACACTTATAGTTTATGTATGTTCATGTATGAATGATATATTTTAATAAATTGTTTAAAAATAAAAAATTTAAAAAAAAGAAATGAGTGGGGGGACATTACCAATGACCCTGCAGAAATAAGAGTGATCATAAGAGGATACTATGAACAACTGTACATCAAAAAACTAGACAATGTAGATGAGATGGACAAATTCCTAGAACCACATGAAAAACCTACACTGACCCTAGAAGAAATAGAAAACCTCAACCAACAAAGCACAAGTGAAGAGTTTGAAACAGTCATCAAAAACCTCCCAAAGGGAGTGGATATGGCCCAAGTAGTTGAGTGCCTGCCTCTCATATGGGTGGTCCCGGGTTCAGTTCGCAGAACTTTCTGGATAAAACACAAAAATCAAGCAAAACAAATGATAAAACCAACTCTGGGAAGCAGATGTGGCTCAGCAGTTGAGTACCAGCTTCCCACACAAGAAGTCCTGGGTTCAATACCCAGCTCCTGGTACCTCAATAAAACAAAACAACAAAAAAGCAAACAAACAGAAAAACCTGCCAAAGATGAAAAGCCCAGGACTAAGTGGCTTTACAGGTGAATTCTACCAGTCATTCAAAGACAATCTAATACCAATCTCTCTCAAGCTCTTCAAAAACATTGAACAGGAAAAAATGTTACTAAACTCATTCTCTGGCACCAACATCAGTCTAATACCTAAACCAGAAAAAGAAATGGAACTATAAAAAAAGGAGATTACAGACCAATATCTGTAATGAATATAAATGCAGAAATCCTCAACAAAATACTTTCAAACCAATCCAAAAGCACATTAAAAGAAGTATACGCCATGGTCAAGTGGTTTTTCTCCCAGTTTTACCAGGGTGTTTTCACATGAGAAAATCAATTAGTATAATAAATCAAATTGAAAAATTGAAGAAGAAAAATCACATGATCCTCTTGATTGATATAGAAGAGGCGTTTGACAACGTACAGCATTCTTTCTTGAGAAAAAACACTCCAAAAGATAAGATTAAAAGGAAACTTTCTCAATATGGTAAAATACATATATAAAACCTACAGCTAGCATTGTACTCAGCTGTGGAAGACTGAAAGCTTTCCCACTGAGATCAGGAACAGGGCAAGGATGCCCACTGTCACTGCTGTTGCTCAATATTGTGCTGGAAATTTCAGCTAGAGCAATTAGGCTAGATGAAGAAATAAAAGGCACTCATATATGAAAAGAAGAAGAAACTTTCACTATTTGCTGATGATGCTATTCTATATCTAGAAAATGGTGAAAAAAATCCACAACAAAGCTCCTTGAACTAATAGATGAGTTCAGCATACTGTCGGGATACAACATGCAAAAATCAGTAGTGTTTCTATATACTATTGGAGCAATCTGAGAAAGAAATCAGGAAAAAATTTCAATTTATAATAGCGACTAAAAGAATTAAATTTTTAGGAATAAACTTGAATAAAGACAAAAATGAGGGGCCGGCTTGATAGCCCAGTGAATAGGGCACCGGCATACTACATGGGAGGCCCCGGGTTCGGTTCCCGGGGACCTCTCCTAGCGGGCAGACCGCCTTGAGAACGGCAAGCCGCCATGGGCGGGCCAGAGCCGCCGTGGGCAGGGCAAAAACCGCCACGGACAGGGCAAAAGCCGCCACAGACAGGGCAGGTCACCCATGACTGGATCACAACCAGCCACCCGCCAACTGAAAGCCGGCCATGAACGGAAGCAGGAGCCGCCCACAAGCGGGGAAAGTCATGCCTACACAGTGACCAGTCTTGGCGCATCGCCACAGCGGGGGGGAAGGGGAGATATGTAATAAAATAAATAAATCTTTAAAAAAGAAAAAGACAAAAATGATCTCTATTCAGAAAGCTACAATACATTGCTAAAATAAACCAAATGTAAGAAAGTTTAATTTCCATGGGTAATATTTGATTCATTAACCTAGGATCTAGAGACAAGTTGCTAGTTTCAAACCCAGCTTCAATTATTATGAAACTTGAAATATTTGGAGTTACTTAAATTCTTTAAATTTGCTTCCTCATATAGAAATTAAAGATTAATATTATTGCCTTCTTTTTCATTTCTGGCACATACAAGCTAGGTTACTATCACATGCCTTCTACTGATAAAATATATATGTACATTTTTCTACATTTTTTTAAGGAAAAAGTTTACAAAGAATTATCTGGGGCAGAGAAATAAAGTGAGCACTCATTGCTTTTTAGGAAGGACAATTGCAAATTGTGACAAAAATGAACTTTGGTTTTGATGCTTTCACCTGGTTAAGGGGACAGAAATCAAAATCCAGGTCCTACCAAGATGGTATACAGAACTGGGAAACAGAAAGACTGCATTATCAAGCTAAATATGAACCTAAATTAAATTGTCTCCTGCCTCTCCACTCCCCACCAGGAGACTACTCAAAGGATTGCTTTGACCCTTAGAAGAACAGAGAAGAGGAGAGTAGACAGCAATGACTGGGAAGTGGCTACCCTCACATGGGTTTCCAGATAAGAGTTGCAACCTTGTGTGATGGATCAAAATGTACTCTCCAAAAAGATACGTTCAAGTCCTAATCTCTGGTCTCAGGATTGTAGCCAAAGAATAAGAGACATAAAATTAAAAAATAGGATCTTTGGAAATGTTATTAGTTAGGATGAAGCCAAACTGGATTAGGTGGACCCTAATCCAATGTGACTGGTTTCCTTATGAGGAGAGGGAATTTGAACAAAGACAGTCAAATTGTGAGAGTCAGTCAGGTGAAAGTATCAGAGATTGAGTTATGCCACTAGCCAAAAAACAGCATGGATCACCAGCAGGCAACTGTCAGAATCCTAATGACTTCAGAAGAAGCATGACCCTGATGGCAGCCTGATTTGGAACTCAGGCCTACAGAACTGAGACAATAAATCGTGTTTTAAGACACCTAGCTTTGTTACTTTGTTAAGGCAGCCTTAGCTTGCTAAAACACCTTTGTATCTCCAAAATCTCATGTTGAGTTAAGATTACAGAAGTTTTGTGTTTGTGTATGTGTGTGTGAGAGAGACAATACTATACTACAGAGGTGGTATTGTAGAGAAATACAACTTTTCTTAAAATATTTTCTTTGATATATTGTTTCAAATTCAATGACCATCCCCTATCAAAGAAAATAAGGAAATACAGCGTTTTGAGCAAGAATAAGCAGAAACTATAGAAATAGATCTTCAGAAACTTCAGATATTAACAGAAGCAGACACAGGTTATAAAAACAACTGTGATTATTTCTATTTAATGAAGAAAATATGATGAACATAAGTGCAAAAGTCATAAATCTACAAAACATGATTTAGTAGATTTGAAAGGGGATAAATAGAACTTCTAGGAATGAAAAGAAAATGATGAATTAAATTGAAACATTAACATATGATCAGAGTAAATATCCAGTATAAAAGACACTGTACTAGAAAATTAAGTAACATGAATGACGTTAGAAATTTTAACATTAAAAATTATACAAGGAGAGGTGAGATCATAATTGAAGTGACTAGTCTTATATTTCTAGAATTCATGAAAATACGGCATATTTAAGGTGCTGAACACTTTCAAAGAAGGATAAATAAAAATAAATCTACACTTGAGAAATATCATAGTTAAATTGCATACCATAAAATCCAAAAAGAATATCTTAAATATAGCCAAAGAATAAAAGACATAAACTGAAAAAATAGTGAGTCTTTTGCATTTCTCGTGAGTAACAATTGAAGTCAGAAAGTATCAGATTGTGATTTTTAACAAAACTGAAGAGAAAAAATGTCAACTCTATATCTACCATTAAATATATGTTGAGAATGAGTACAAATTACAGACATTTTTCAAGAACAGAAATTAAGAGACATCTCCACCAGCAGAAATTACTCCTAACAGGGAGGAAGAAGATTATACCAAAATAAAAATGTGAAATGCTAGAATGCTTTCATAGGAAAAGAAAGTGCAAATATGTAGATAAATCTAAATTGACTGTCAAAAATAATAATACTATCTCATAGGATTATAAAACAATAAAGAATTCGAGTTCATGAAAATAACATATAAGTAAGGAATGGAATAAATGATTATTACATTTGATCACTTAGTGCAAAAATCACTGCAAAAGCTAGTGGTTCAAACAAAAATTTATTATCCAATATGTCCCTATGTATAGATTAGTTGGTTATCATTTCAGATTTCCCATGCAGTTGCAGTCAAATTGCAGCTGGAGCTAGAGTTATCTGAAAGCTCATCTGAGTTGAATGTCCAAGACAGAATTTAAACTGAGATAGGTGAAACATTCAGTGGCTGGATAGACATCTCTATATCTCCATTTGGTTTCGTCAGGTTTCTAGCTTGGGCTACACAAAGCATGGGCATCTCAAGGTGGTCACACTTACATGTTAGTTCCTTGTGCCCAGTGTGAACATGCCAAGAAATCGAAGCGCAATCATCAAAGTTTCTTATGACTTACTTCTGGTGGTCATGCAGAGTCTCTTCCATCACCTTCTATTGAACAGTTAGGATCAATCCAAATTCCAAATGGAATGGGAATATTCAAAGACACAATTCAGGAATATATATTGAAAGGGGCAAAGTGAAGCTTCTTTGGACATTGGCTACCACATGGAGTTAAAATATTTTAAGGCCCAGGATTTTGATAAGAACAAAAAGAAGTGTAATGGTTAACCATACCTTTGATAAGTTTAATGTGCATATTATTATTTCTAGGTTAATCCTTAAAAAATAGAATTTGTGGGAAGTGGATGTGGCTCAAGCAATTGAACTCCTGCCTACCACACGGGAGGCCCCAGTTTTGGTTCCTGGTGCCTCCTAAAGAAGACAAGCAAGACAGCGAGCTGAAGCAACAACATGATGCAACAAGAGAAACAAGGAGGAAAACATAATGACAGATACAGCAAAGCAGGGAGTGGAGGTAGCTCAAGTGATTAGGCATCTCCCTCCCACATGCGATGTCCTGGGTTTTGTTCCTGGTACTTCCTAAGAAAGGATGGTGAGCACACAACAAACAGACACAGCGAGGTGGTAGGGAAAAATAAATAAATAAAATAAATCTTAAAAAAATATATAGAATTTGTATTTACAACTTCCAAAGAATAGAAGGAATTATGAATGGTTCATTCTTGATCTGTCCAAAGTAAGTCAAGAAAACAGACTGGGGAATGAAGGTAGTGCTGGTGTGACAAATAGAAGTAAAAATATTTAAAATTATGGAAAAGAAGACAGTCTTCAATAAGTGTATATTAGTAGTTAGAATAAATGTAAATATACTAAATTTTCCTGGTAAAATACAAACTGTCATGCTGGAGACAAAAATAAAACAAAAACACAGAATAAAAACAAAACTTTTTCCTACTTGAAAGAGCCATATAAGCTTAGATAAGGAGCGACCAGTAATTGCTTGTATAGACCAAATCTTGTGGGATTTTAAGATATTGCTGTAATGAATAATTGTCCCCAATATTTCCCTCCCTCCTTTATTGTAATTATTCATTTATATCTTGTCATTTGACTTTGAATTTTTTTCCCTAGAAAGAATGTGGAATACATGTCTCTGTTGTTCAGCTTGGCTTTGTGACTTAATTCGGCCAATGAGATCTTACCATTTTTTAAAGTAAAAATGCTCATTTTGCATAATAACACATTCAATACAAATCTTCTCTCTACCATCACTACACTGAGATGTTCAAGTTTGATTATTGTATTCTTGCCAGCATTAGGGTTGATTTTAAGAGTAAGAACCTTGGGAAATTCTACTTAGCCTCACTGTATCTAATGTTTCCTCCTATGTAAAATGAAGATAATATTTTTTACCTCACTGAGTTATCATGCAAATGCAATGTTTTAGTAAATGTAAGACACTGAACAATCCCTGACATGTAATAGGCACTCAAATTCTAGTTGTTGTTATTACCATGATCTATATCATCTTCAATATTGCCAACATTATAAATTAGACAAAGCCTTAAGGCTCTAAATATAGGCCTTACAAATCCACACATTTGAAATATTTATCATTGATAGCCTTATGTACTTATGTTGACCACTTGAAAATGTATTAAATCATGCGTTTTAAGTGATTTGGAGAATAATTTTTGTTTGTATTTTTTGCGATTTTTCAAAAATATTGAAATATGTATGCTAACAAATGTGACAAGGCTCAAAATTAATTGTGCTCAGTAGTCTATAGCCTATATTAGTAATGCACTGTTATTTTAACTTCATAGATAGGGAAGTTGAGACCTAATAAGGTTATTTTAAAACAACTTCGATCATTCACTTTGCCAATAAATAACAGACATTGCATTTCAGTTTTTCTATTCTTATCTTAAAAAATAAAATTTATAAAAGTGCATCAAGTTTGCATTTCCTTCTTTCTGGTCGTCTACATATTGTCTACTCAGGCTATCACTTTGCCATGATGATGTAAAAAAAGTTTCAATATATAGTTGGCATAATTGTGCATAACTGCTGTCAAGAATTCCTAGGCAGATTGTCATCTTAAAAGGTTACTGTGACATTTCTAGAATATGCTTTTTCAAATATGAATGAAACATGCTGCCTTTTTGGTTGAGGGTGGGGAAGGCATGGAATGTGACATTTTCCACAGTGCCAAAATTAGAAAACAAAGTACTGGAATGCCAAGATTAATCAATCACTCAATAAATATTTATGGAATACCTACTTGTATGTCCAATGAACTGCTTGGAATCAGCATTTAACAGGTTTTAGTGTAAAACCAAATGTAACCTAAAAATCAAGGAGTTCCTTTAACCTCAATAATATAAACTTGCCATGAGAAAGTAGCATTCATATGTTTGAACTAAGGGATCTATATACTTTTGGGTGAAAATTTTCCAAGCTCAGAAT